>CM070482.1:22939697-23158349 GCA_036324585.1 Champsocephalus esox
TAAACAAGCACACAGATTGAGCGGAGGAGACACAGTGTGTGTGACTGTGTTGCTAAAATTACATACGAGCCAAACTTAAGAAAAGGTCTTCTTTGTACTTTTCTCATCGATACACAGCATGTACACTAATGCAATAGAGCAATTAGGGTTTCACACTTCTACAAGCGACTTATGCCTGGCTAAAAAAGGTGGCACTCTATGAAAGTTACAATACAGTTACAATTATAGGGGAAGTGCTGAGGAGGCAATATAAATGAGTCCTCCTTGCACCGGAAGATCCCTTGTGTGAAAATACAGCCAATCTAAAGCAACATTATTTTCCCTTCGTTAAACATTTCTCGGAGCTCCTCATGGGACCCGAGGAAAAAAAGTGTCTTCCAATGTCCTCATTTTTGTGATTTCCTATCTATTTAGGGTTAAAAAAAACATCTTGCAATTTAGACTTTTTTTATTTTATTTCATTTTTAAATGTTACAGTATAACCACTGTAGAGGACGTCGGGACCATATTAGTTTGAAAAGACAGCCACAATTAACAGATAGACTATGTAACGTATTATGGTTATAGAGTGATATTAATACAGTAATACATTCACCTTTATTTAAAACATGAATAAGTAATTGATCTGAACATTGGTGTTTATTTGCTCACTAAAAAACTAGTTTGGTTTTTGGTGAATCTTTCCAGATCTTCAAAGGCTTTGTAGTCAATGTAGTGGGAAAAGTACCTCATTGACTCCAGTCGGCACAGGCTGTAGGGTCATCTTGACTATAGTTTTATGGATGTGGTCTCCATTTGACCATGCTCATAGAAACAAAGCTTGTATTTCTGAGTCAATTCTCATTTGTCATGGCTCCACTTAAAATAAAAACCACAATAAGACATACGTGCTACTCTTGGCCCACAGAGGGCCATGTCTTTCCAGCTCGTCCCTTTCTGCCTCTCTGTCGGTATCTGAGCACTCATGGAGCCTCCTGCATCTTCCCCCCCTTCTTCTTGACCCTCTTCTATCCCAGGTGTGAAATCCTCATCTCTCTCGTCATCTGAGAGCTCAAAATCTGAATCTCCCTGAACTATCTGGTACAGAAAATGTCTGCTTCAGTTCCGTCTCCTCCAAGTCCATGAACATGGTCCTGACGTCCACTAGAATGGACATTTATAAAAGGGCTGTTATTTGAAAACTTGAATTATTTAATTGCTTTCAGAACTAATTATATATTTCCTCACATGTTAATAAACAAGAACATAATATGATTTTCATGGTAAAATGTACAATTATTCAACAATATTTGACTTCTCCTCCTGCTTCTATAACATTTTGTTTTTGGTATGCCAGCCATTTTGGATGAAAAGAAAGAGGGACTTCCCATCATGCAATTTTAACCAATGACATATCACTGGAAAGACCAGGATGTCCTCCGTATATGTACATAATGGATCGATAGAGTAGCTCAGAAGAGTAAAAGGAGATGCATGTTAACAAAATGTCCACTACAGTGGACATTTTCAATCTGCTGGGTCCCAGGAGGTGGAGTTGTGCAACATGTGATCTCACAGACGGGATATGCTGTGATGTGATGCATACAGTATAACAATACCAGCGTCATTCTTTCCAAAGTCCCTAGAAAGGAAGGCTGTGATTCTATTATTATTATATAGATTGATTGTAGATAAGCTACAACTGTATACATTAAATAAAGAACATATTATGCAGTAATTGCTCTCCTAGCGTGTTGCCACCAGTACCCTTTAATGTAATAATTTAATTTTAAAGTATTGGCTATTAAGTCCACCTCTGCCCTCATCAGGTGTTTCTGCTTCCAACACCTCTGATAGAAGAGGATTCTTATTGCTTTTTGCAGGAGAAATCCAATTGTCTATAGATCCAATCATGTGTTCCCTCAGCAAACCCCAACTGGACTCACTTGATCATATTTCTAAGACCACTTAACATGAGCAACTCTGCAGTGTCATATAACAACATACTTTTTTCATTCCAGCAATTGAAAGTACTCCTAGAGGGGTGCTTCTCAGTAAATATTGATTATTAATTTTGGACGTATCACTGATTATTCACTTGAGCTAATATGCAGCCTTTATTTAAAGAAGTCCTCCAGGTTGCCCTTTACTTTTAAAGACAGCCCTTGTAGATTTGGATGTTTCTGTATGACTGTCAGAGTAAAATCCTTTAAATTAATAAATGTCTGCTCTGTTTTAGTTTTACTTTAGAGGGGATATGTAAGAACCCATTTTACTGGCTTTCCTTATTTGTGGAAACTGACAGTTGCTGCTTCTATGCACAATTATAGATCTCCATTAAGGAAAATAAAATAGCTCAAAGGTAATCTCCCAGTTCTTGAATTCTTCATCTGCTTCATTTAGAAAATACGACTTGCTGCCATGGAGTCTCATTTCATTATTTTGTTGATGATACAAAATCATACCTGAGCTGAGCTGTACAGTTTGTCCATGCCTTTATCAAGTCTTAAAATGCTCATTTTACCTGCCTCAATCAAAAAGCCAATCAACAGCACTGCCACAAGGTTTTTCACTATAACCAAAGGATGGAATTTAATGACAGGTCAGACATTTCATATTAAGATTAGGTTTTCAAAACGATCATTCAAATGCACAAATCAATCCACGACACTTCGCACAAAGCTTAATCAAGTGTGAACTACTGTGACCGTCGTGTTATACTGCGAGTAGTAATGAAGTGGTAGAATAGCTATACATTTGGCCATCAAAGTAAAATTCAGTTGTACCATTCTAAGACCATTCATCTTTGCATGAATGGCTAATATTCATTCTCCTTATGCTCAATCAGCCTCTTTGTCACGATCTGTCTGTGTTGTGTGTTGTCTTGTTTAGATCTATTTTTGGTTTCCTGTCTGTGTGTGTTCCTTCCTACCTGTTTCATCCTACCTGTTTACTTGATTGTGTTCACCTGTTGCCCCTGTGTTTTCTCCTCCCTCCTCACCTGTCTCTTGTTTTGTTGATTAGTCTTGTGTGTATTTAAGTTCTGTTTTTGCTGTCTGTCATTGTTGGTTCGTCGTTTGTCTGTGACTGTGTTCACCGGGGAATGTTCTGGTTTTTGACGGTAGCCTTGAAATAAAGGATTTTTTCAGTGTTATCTGCGTTTGGGTCCTGCTTGCTTCACTCACCGTAACAGAACCAACCAACCAAGAATGGACCCAGCAGACAGTTTGTACGAGGTGAAGTACAATTTAACATGCTTGAGGAATGACTTTAGATATGCCTCCAGTACTAAAGAGAGGCAGTCAGTTATTTCTGCGGCACGCCAGGAGGTAACCTCAAGGCACTGGTTGAGGGAGTTGCTACCCGAGTGGGTGGAGGAATTTGAGGTCCAACCTGTTTCCCGGCCTGCTAGCTCCAGGCATGTTAGCCCCCTGCCTCCCAATTCCCAACCTGACACCATACGTTTCGGCGTGTTCCATCTGGAGTCAACCTCTGCTTCTTCCCCAGTTCCTGCTCCTGTCCATGAGGCGTTCTCTGAAACTCGTCTGGCTTTTCGAGGTCCACGGAGCCTCCAAAAGGCTCCTAAGAGAGGCAGTCGCAAGTTCAGACAAGCAGCCCGGGCCCCAAGAGTCATGGTCTTGTCCCGTTGGGGGTCCTGCCGACTACTCTTCTACTGGGGTTCCTGCCAAGTCCATGTCCTGTGCCGTTGGAGGTCCCGCCGACTACTCTTCTACTGGGGTTCCTGCCAAGTCCATGTCCTGTGCCGTCGGAGGCCCCGCCGACTACTCTCCTGCCGGGGGTCCTGCTAATCCTAAGTCCTGTCCCATTGGGGGTCCCGTCGACTACTCTTCTGCCGGGGGTCCTGCCAACCATATGTCCTGTGCCGTTGGAGGTGCCGCCAACTACTCTTCTACTGGGGTTCCTGCCAAGTCCATGTCCTGTGCCGTCGGAGGCCCCGCCGACTACTCTCCTGCCGGGGGTCCTGCTAATCCTAAGTCCTGTCCCATTGGGGGTCCCGCCGACTGCTCTTCTGCCGGGGGTCCTGCCAACCCTATGTCCCGTGCCGTTGCGGGCCCTGCCGACGATTCTTCTGCCGGGGGTCCTGCCAACCTTATGTCCTGTGCTGTTGGAGGTCCCGCCAACTACTTTTCTGCCGGGGGTCCTCCCAACCCTATGTCCTGGTCCGTTGGAGGTCCCGCTGAGAGTCCTGCCAATCCCATGTCTTGTTCTGTTGGAGGTCCTGCCGCCACCTGTCCCACCGGCTCCGGTTCCTGCCCGGCCTCCGGAGCTGTCCCGTCAGCGCCTTCCTGCCCGTCCTCCGGAGATGTTCCGTCGCCGCCTGCTTCGCCTTCGAGCCCGGCCCCCTGAGAGCCGCGGTCTTTGCCCTCATGCTCGGCCCCCTGAGTTCGCCCGCTGTGGTCTTCGCCCCTCCATGGACTCTGCCTTGCCCCCGGGCCGTCCGCTCGAGACCCCCACCATGGACTCTGCCTTGCCCCGCGCCGTCCGCCCGAGACCCCCACCATGGTCTCTGCCTTGCCCCCGGGCTGTCCGCCCGAGATCCCGTCCGCACCCTCCGCTGTGCTCCTGGGCTTTCAGCCCAGGCCCGTCCTCATGACCCCCTCCACCCACCCTGGTGGTCCTAGTTTTGTGTCTTAATAATTTCTCTTTTCTCCTGATTATTGTCTATCATGTTAAGGTAGCTATTGTCATTTGAATGTTATACAAAAAGTGGGGAAAAGATCATAAAAATGCTTAGATGGCCTTATAAAACTTCCACTGCATACATATTGTATGCAGCTTAACGGTTTATAGACTTACATGCTCAGTTCATTCTTGGGCATCTTTAACAATTGTTTTTAAAAACTGAGTGAACCACCCACAATATATCTGTAAACAATAGGCTTGGGAAGGAGGTGATCATTAATTGACACATATTTTTAGTGTAAAGCAACATGCATAATATCCAGGTACTATGTAAAATAGGTATGTACAGACACTTGGATGCTTCATGGTGAAAAAAAAACAGTGTAAACTATGATTGACTACCCTTTAATCTTTAAATATCTTGGTGTATTGCTTGGTAAAGCTCTGTCCCTTTGTGTTGCATTGGAGCTCGAAGAAAATAGAGCACTCTGTTTTCCCTCCTATATGTTGTTAAGATGAAACTGGCCAATCAGATCCCAGTGAAACAAAACTGGGAACTGGCTTTCAGAAATCGGATAGAACTATTTTGTGTTTGTTCATGTTGTGTTCAAGTGGTCTGACATGCTCTCCCTCCCCAAATGTCTGCATGTAACTGCAGACATTTGCATAGATCACATTAAGGTTGTTTTGTCATTGTGGCAATCCATTGCTGTAGGGCAGAGGTGCCCAGTACGTCGACCGCGGGCGACCAATGCTGGTAGACCGCGAGTCATTCATTAAAAAAAATAAAAATAAATCAAGCTCCGTTAAAATAGACAAAACAGGTTTTGATCCCTCCTCCCTGCCACTTAATTCAGGAGTTTACTTGATTGACAGAAAAAGCGATTCCAGTCTGTTCACCCAGAATGCAAAGCGATATAACATCAGTCAAGTGCCAGGTAGTGATGGGAATTCCGGCCAAGAAGAGCCGGCTCTTTCGGCTCCCAAAGGGCTCTTCAGTTTACCACATATTATACCTTTTATAATTAAATCAAATGCCATGCCTCATTTCGCTTCATTTGCTCTTTCCAGCGCTGTTTTTGCAGGGGGCTGATTCTGTGAGCTGCAGCTGACCACGCCCCCCTGCAGGAGAGGGGAGCGTGCTCTGAGATCAGCTGCTAGGCTGCAGCAATTGTGCTACTTTGTGCACAATGTGCAAGCAACAATGTTTTCAAATCTGTAATCAAAAAGCTCCTCAAAAACACTATCGAAGCAGTTCCTGCCTTTGTTACGTTAGTTCAAACAGTAACAACGGACTACTTTTCTTAGTGGATGCATGTCAATTTAAATCAATACATACAACTATTTTTGAAATCAATAAAATCATTTTCTAAATCCATAAAAGCATTTCAATTAATATTGGGAGTCATGTCGTTACTTTGTTGAGAATGTGGCCGTGTGTAATAAGCGGGATAATGTGCACATTGCATAATGTGCCTTCATGCCGATCTAGATCCCTCCGCAAACAAAACAATTTTTGGTTGGTAGACCTCGGTGAGCTGGTCATTTCAAAAGTAGCCCACCGGCCCAAACAGTGTGGGCACCTCTGCTGTAGGGGATATAGAGAGGAGAGGAATCCCTGCAAGGTGACAGTGCTGTGTCAAAGAGACATTCATCCTCCATGCTACCAATTACGAAATTAGTAAGTGGGTGGCTTCTTTCAGACTTACTGTGTGCCTGCGTGTGAGCGGGGGTGTGGAATTTGAACTAGAGCGCTGCAGAAGGAATGACAACTGCCAGCCCACTTTCTGCCTTCGCTTCTCTCTCTTTGCAACATCTCACATCTTTCTGACAGAAGCTTCATTGGTTGTGCAGACACTCTGCATATAATCAAGGCTTTCCCAATAGTCCTCACATACTGTATATTTAAAGACTCAGTCTGAAATATCAAAACCCACCTGAAAAACCTAGACATGCAGCAGCTTAACATTTCCCATGTGTCTTTTAGCCTAATTGCCAAGGCCAAGCTATCGAGAGGGTGTGCTCCTACCAGGAATGTAAAAGAAACTCAAGCTTAATCATTTCGTGAACGCTAAGAATAAATATGTCTCAGTTTCTTAAAGTGATACAGGCCAGGGAACTTTGCCACAAGATGCCCCTGGGAGGGCGTCCCTAATTAAATTGTAAGTAAATTGTAGGATTTAAGTACAGTTTCCAATAAATATTTCCTTTTTCATTTGCATTAAGGCATACCAAATGACTCCAATATTCCAGTCCTGTTGCTTGAAGCAAATGTGCTTAATTGGGCTCGCAACCTTAAGTGTGCTCATCAGGACGCAACTTATAAACATAAGTGCTGGGTCTGTAACTAAGATTTACTAACAAATTGCCGCCCTTTGAGCATCAGATCTGACGACGCTGATTCGAGATTAACAGTAGATGCACTGCTTAATGTAGAGTAAAATGTAATGTAATGGTCAGGAGCTTGCCTAACAATTGGCTACCAATGATGAGCAACTAATAGATTTTTTGAAAGCCGTGCACATTTTAAGAGTTAAAATTGACATAGATACCTTAAACTCCATTATGCAGTCTAATTCCACCTGCAATTCCCTGGCAGCTGTTCTCATCACATGCACGCAGTTGGCAACACTTGTGTGTTTCTGATAAACAAAGGTTGTTTTGCTTGGAGCAGCGGGAACACAAATGAGAATGTGCCCGTCCCTAATTCAGAGCAGATGGAATCCAAATGGATGTGCCATGAACTGTAAGAGGTCACATTGAAAGACTCAATTGTAGTGTTTGGCTTATTCAATTGGCTGTCTCCTCTGAGTTCACAACAACCAGGTGGGCGTGGTGTAATTCTATTTCAGTCTGCAACAGCAAACCACACAGCATGCAGAGTACACAATCCAGTCTCACGGCATTTCGTGTTCACCAACACGATTTTTAATCTATTGATTCGTGTTCACCAACACGATTTGCCCCTTTTTTTCGTGTTGCACAAGACTATTTTAAAAGCAATGTATTTCTACTGGTAATGTGTTTCGTGCCTGCAGCACGTCTTTTTCTCCGGTCGGGTCGTGGAAGACCGGAAGCTGTGTGGTTCATAAAAACATGTTCTTACTCAATATCAAGCCACAGTTATTGCTTTTATTTTAAATCGTATAATTTCGGACTTTTGTTGCTGTCTGTGAGGGAAATAAATGGCGCTCAGAGCCTCAGGATACTGAAATCTGTATTTTTTAAATCTGTTCTTCCTTCTGTGACCTGCCCCACCAGGTAAGTTATTCCAAGGGGGTTAGGATACTTAACGCTAACCTGGGTTCCCCAATACGAGCCCTTAGGACAAGTCACGCAGATAAGAATAAAAGGATGGACAGGGACGCGGCCTCAAGTTCAAATGTTTACAAACGTTTATTATATAAATAAATAGAGTAAAAGTTCAGTCATATAAAATGCCGATTATACAATTTATTCAGCTGTCCCAGTCGACACACCGAAGTTCCACAAGTGAAGGCTGGCTCTGACAAGGAGAGAATAATTACAATATCACAAAATAAAGTGATAGTTAAATAGTTAAAAAGAGTGATTCTTCTGGCCAACTGCTGAGGACTTCCCCAAAACCACAATATCACCACGTGTAGCTGTATTCAATTAACACTCACTGCAAATCACTCATATCTGCATGCAAAAAGTGCCCAGCAAACCACATGCTCCACTCCACAGTATGGCCAGGATCGTCACTGAAGAACTATATGCAAAATGACAGTATTAGACCTTGTGGGACAGGGTGGGTCGTTACAAGGAGGGTGCTGTAGCTTTAAAGATTTAAATTACTAGTTTGTACACAACAACAAACTAGTCAATAAGTAAAAGATAGAAGGTAGGCAAAACGGTAGCAAACTAATCCTAAAATAAATGGAGAAAGGAGATTAGAACCTGTATAACAGACTTATATGAATGTCCTTCAATGTACATACAATTAATCTCCTACCTCTGATGCAAACACATTCACTCAATCATCACCTCACTGGACACCTGCGCAACGGTGATTCTCTACAGTCTCTGCTGGGGCCGTCAGGAAGCCTGGCATTTACATGCCACATGTTAACAATTTAGTGGCACACTGAATGTTCTAACAAGTTCCAACAGCAGCTTCACATACCTCGTATAGGGGGAATACACTCCTATCAGCCAGACAACGATAACTGGAACAGAACACTCGTAATCGTCACAGCTGATTTGGGTGAGGAGTGAGTGGACATTTAAAGTGTGGCGGGAGGTGCTAAACTACCTACAGCTGCGCATTTTCCTTATATGGAAGGGCCAGCTGACTAAAGAGGGGGGGTGTGTCTTAAAGGGGCAGTGGCAGCCCAGCCACGTGAAGACATTATCTGACAGCTAATCTAGAAAACAGTAGCACCGGCTACACTTCTTCCTTTTTCCTTGGTTTAATTCCATAATCTCGGGCTTTTTTGGCGTCCGTCAGGAACTGAATTTCAAAATAAATATAACCGGAAACAGACGTAGGCATTTCGAGCGATTACCCAAGATCTTCAGCAATGGTTTTAAGCTCGCTGATTGGATGTGTTAGCCGCAATGCATGCTGTGATTTGGTGTTTATATGAAATCCGGAAAACATTTTAAAAGAATAAAATAATACTTAATTCCGAGTGCTCTTGCTTTTCTCTTTGAAAGTCATCACATAACGGCATTGTAACACACGGTTCGGCTGCATTACATATTACAGATCTGCCGTAGTTCTTTATTTAGAGAGCCCTGATGAGAAGACCTTTGGAAAAACTGTAAGAAATGCCCCCGAAACCAGGGCCGGACTGGGACAATAAATCAGGCCGGGGATTATACACCCAGCCAGGCCACTACTAGTTTTTTGTGCCATTTTGCTGGATTTATTTGTCCATTTCTACAGCATTGCTGCCCGTAGTGATAGCCGTCTAAATCTACTACCAAAAAATAAACATATGGACATGGGTTACTATTTAAAAAAATTTGCAAATCTATTTAGGAACCTATGTGAACATATTTTAAGTGGAGGTGGACCTCAAATCCTATAGGGGGGTGGGGGCATGCTCCCCCGGTAAGATTTGTTTTTAAATGTTGGACTTAAATGCATCCATCTGGTGCATTTTGAGGGGGAAATAAAGAGACTACACCCATATGAAACAGAACTGTATACATTTAAATAATCATAAAATCATGGCCATAATCAATAACATACCATATCCAATATGAAAAAACATTGAAACTTGTTGATTTATTTGTTTTTGGTTCATCTTTTATAGTTGCGAGTGTGTCTGTGCTCCTGAACCAGCCTCACCTGTCTCCCTCCTCTTTGAAGCAGCAGCAAAGACTAGTTTTAGGTCTCAACAAGTTTATCTTTCCTTTTTTTCACCTAGTTAACATTTTATTTGTATTATTCATGCATATTTTACATATCACTCCCCCCTCAAATGGAAATATGTGTTTACATAAATGGTGACCAAACCCTTTGAGACCCACAGAGATAACTTAGACTAAGTTAACTATCTAAACAGTCCTTTACCTCACCTGAGCTGTAGTTATCAGTCTCTCAGTCTGACAAGAGAGGACTCTCCTCCACCTTGTTGTTGAAAAAGCTGCTTATATCCGTTAGCGCAGCTAGCTAGCACCAGATGCTAACAACAACAACAATACACGTAACCGGTGCGCGCCCTTTATCTCACTCGCTCGCGCCACATTACACACACCCTCCCGAGCTTGAATGACACACAGAGAGACCAATCGAGGGCATTAGTGTATGTATGATCTGTATGAAAGTGTTCATGTCGGCAGGCCACATCATGTAGACAGCCAGTCACCCTCTGTGAGGCAGAGTCAGACCCACATTTGCGCAGCGTTGCGTTCACAATACATACATAAAAAGAGAGAAATTCCTCAGGCCAGCAGGCCACTTAACAGGCCAGGCCATCGGGAAACCTCCCAGTCCTCACGATGGCCAGTCCGGGCCTGCTCGAAACTGAATACTTGACGTGGATCATAAATATATCAGCAATTAAACAACATCTTCAATTTTCTTCACACAATACGTCTCCTTGCAGTATCAACACTAATTCGGCTGACTTTTACATTTGATCTAATTCATAGATAGGTTATATTTACACCATAACGGTGCACAGCTGATATAAAAGGACTGTAGTTTTTAAAGATATTACTGATTTTCTTTGAATGTAAGAATGTAAATACTAAGTCTGAAATAGTATAGCAATATGCTGTAAAATTATGTGAAAGCATGCATAAAACTATACATCTTCAGATGTTGTACATACACACTAATAATACAAAGTTATTATGGCTGTGTGTACCTTGTGTGCACCTCCTAGTGGTTAAAGCACGTTATTGAATTATTGTTTTTACGTGTTATATTTGATTAAACAAATATTAAGAGTACATACTTTCATAGGGGGAAAGTATATAGAAATATAGAATATAAAAAATCAAGAAGATAATATACAGTAAGTGATCTCTACAATAAAACAGTTTAGTGCAGGATGTACAAAGATATTAATAGGAGGAGGTGCAAAACAGAAAAACGAATGAACCTTTATTTAAACATTAAATAACAGATTAAGGTCTTCTTTTAAATAAGAAAAAAACGTTGGGGGTATCTATCTACAGATAAATATTAAGCCTGACAAAGTACTTAACATCTAATATATTGCTTTCCTGCAATGTTAACTATGTTGAATTATAATTATAATTATATAATTATACTCTTATGTATGTAGATAGAATAAGAAATGTGCAGAATATGACAGTTTAATGGTGGAGGTACACACATATTGATAAATGTCTTGTAATGCACTGTTGAGGAACCTGTGACCCAAGTTTTTCATTCATTGCATAACTACACCGTAGTTGTGTATGATATGTCAATAAACCCTTGAAAATCTTGAAAGGGATGTGCAAAATAGCCATAATATACAGTCTTTAATGAACTATTAGTAGAGAATAACGAGTTATGAATATATTTTATTACTTGTTTCCATTCATGTCAATTGCAGATATATGTTTAGTCTTCTCAAGCACCAACTATCAAATATCTCTCCTGATTGTTGGCACTTGACAATCACCTTACCTGAATTTTACTCAGGTGTAACTAAATTATTAATGCTGCGCATTATGGACATAAGCGATTTTCACCCATTTATTAATGATATGTTTTACATTTGATAACACCAATGTGTTTAATACTGGCAACTTCTAATAGTGGGAAAAATGAAAACGTTCAGTCGAGACGTCCCATTGAACATTTTGCGAAACACAATAGCCGGCATGTGTAGTTCTGGGGGGGCGTTCGATTCCAGTTTTGGATAGTCTGGCGTGGTTTCGTTACATTTCACACAGCTGTTTGACGCTCTGTAACCTTATGGGGACTGTAGTCCTAAACGATAGCTGGGGATTATGGGTAGTGTAGTGTCTTCGGCCATCCTAAACTCAGAAATGTTGACAATCGCAATGATGCTCGAAATGTCCCTTATAGGCCTACGTCTGTTTCCGGTTATTTTTATTTTGAAATTCAGTTCCTGACGGACACCAAAAAAGCCCGAGATTATGGAATTAAACCAATAAATAAAAGCAAGGATAATTGTGTGTTATTGGTGAGTAAATAACAGTGTGTTATTTTGAAAAGAATAACAAATTTGAAGGAACAAATATTTTAAAATACAGATTTCAGTATCCTGAGGCTCTGAGCCCTATATTTTCCTCACAGACGGCAACAAAAGTCCGAAATTATACGATTTAAAATAAAATCAATAATTGTGTCCTGATATTGAGTAAGAACATGTTTTTATGAACTACACAGCTTCCGGTCTTCCACGACCCGACCGGAGAAAAAGACGTGCTGCAGGCAGTAGAAATACATTGCTTTTAAAATCGTGCTGTGCAACACGAAAAAAAGGGGCAAATCGTGTTGGTGAACACGAATCAATAGATTAAAAATCGTGTTGGTGAACACGAAATGCCGTGAGACTGGGTTGGAGTACAAAGTGATAATTTAGAAGTTATCCAACATGTTTAATAAGCAATTTTTGTCAGTGCCTACTCAACTTGTTATTTTTTGTGATTAAACATGGCCAAGTAAATATTGTAATCGATGTTTTATTCTATTTTTTTTATTCATGATAAGGATAATGTGTTTTCAGTTTGTTTTTGAGCTGTACTGTAAAGGACGACTTGATAATATTCCTGCCTAAAATACACCCATGAAATGTTTTATTATGATTGTAATATTTCATATATTTTTTGTCATTGTGAATGATATCATTAACACACATGTTACTGTATTGAATTATATAGGAATGTGGTGAGATTGATTGGAGAAAATAATTATGTTTAAGCCATCTTCTCTTAGATCTATTATTTTCACTGCCATATCACAAAAAGCAAAGAAGCGTGACAAGCTTTTCCAGAGAGTTTACAGCCGATCAGGAAGTCTGATCACACCAAGAATGTACTACTGGACAAAAGGTAGAGAAGATAAGAACAATACATTAACATTGTTGAAAGCTAGTATACTGCTTCTGCATGTGTTACATCTCCTATACAGCTGTTAAGATGTAAAAAATAAGTAGAATAACGTAATGCTATTTCAATTTAAATGCAATAAATAATGTAGTGGTCACTAATGAAACATGAGTGATTCATAGGTGTTCCTAGAATTGTGTATGACTTATTTGCCTGAACGTGTCATGGGTAGGTGGTTGTTGGATCAGTTGGTTATGCTTTGTCTTGGGAGTTTTGCAGAGAATGTTTTATTCGTCCTGAAAAATGACTTTATACTGCAGTATTTACAGTCGGGTGTCTTGTTTCGCTATCTGAGCAAATATCAAACTGCATTTCATTGCTGCTCTTTTCATCTAACCTGATTCCGAGCTTAATAATAAAACAATGCTGTCTTGCTTCTTCAAACATTTCCTACCCATAAATCTAATTAGAACAAACATCAGCCATTGCTAAATGTATGCACCAGCATACATACACCATACATGCATGGTCCTAGCTGCAGCATGGTAAATGTGAAGGCATATCAGGGCTGCCAATGAGGGAAGGTTATTGAGCTGAGGTCAGCAGCTTTAGTGGAAGTCATCTCTACCCTGTGCTCTAAAATGTTCACTGGAAGCTGGACTGTAGCCTTCAGGGACTGTCACAAAGTGCTTAGAGAGGTGGTCACTCGGAGATTAACCTCATTGTAGAGTGAGGAGGAAAGCCTCTGGGAAACATGTGCAGTGTATGAGTTATGCAGAAGAAGAAAAAAAGACTCCTGGTATAAAATACCGGTGGATCCTTTAAATTAGGCATCCTACTGTGGGAAATGTAAAGTCATAAACAGTGCGTGAGAGAGAAATCTAATATGTACCGGTCGCATATTAATGTGTCCAGCTTTGAGGTTCTTTCAAAAATTCATTTTATTGAAATGTTCAATCATGCATTTTTGATATACTTCTCATTTATGTTGACCACGTCCTCTTGATACACTGTACTGTAAAATCTATTTCTATTTATTCATCATCCGAAGCATTAAATGACTTTGACATGAATTCATAAACAAGGGCAGAATTTCTAAATGCCCCGTGGACATCCATCAGTACAGCTGGGCATGAGAGGAGCTCAGCTAACAGCCTCCCTGGGACTCATAAACACGCACCAATCATTATTCCATAGAGGGCCATGCACTCGGTTAGCATTATGTCAGTACCTGTTTTACTTGGAACATGGACGCAAATAAAAAATCATAATTTCTACATCCACACCTCAATCATGATAAGGAAAACATGGATGAAATTGAGGAGTGGCTGAGATTTGCATAGGCCATTTTGTAGTTATCAATCATCAACATGTGCAGAGAGAATTTTTGCTGCCCAGATGGTTTGTTTCATTGATTAGTGGATTTAGTACCACAATTATGTAATTTATAAAAACATTGATTTGTAGCTTGCATTAGTCATCCCTTTTATGTTTAATGCGCACTGTGCCAACTGCACCAGATTTTCTGTGGGCTTTCTCCAGTTTTGTTTCTAATGCCCAAACATAATCTACTGCATTATGCTGCAAAACAGGCTCACGTTGCACCAATTCATTTGTGGTAATTTGATTAAAGACATATTTAAATCAGGAAAATGCACCACATAAGCACAATACCAGCTGGAAAATAAAATGCAGTTTAAATCAGAGTGGTGGGCTACAGTGGTCATGTTTAAGAGTTTAGGACAGCACTATTGAGTATTGGTGACTTGACTTGACCGTAATCTTCTCTGGTCCCCTCCCCAATCTGATCAATGATGACATGTATAGCCGCATGTCATCATTTCAGCGCTGGTTGTCCAGGTGGTGCCCAGCAAACAATGTGGGCTTCGTAAATAATTGGATAGCCTTCTGGGGAAAACCTGGTCTGATTAAGAGAGACGGCATTCACCCTACTTTGAAAGGTGCAGATCTCATTTCGGCAAACATTTCAGGGCTTTGTGGACTTAATCCATGACAAACTGGAGTTGAGACCAGGAGGCAGAGTCGCAGTCTTACACGCTTCTCTGCGCTCTCTCCTAGGCAGTCACCCATAGGAATCCCGAACCCAATAAAATACCCAATATTAGCGGTGTGTGTGTCTGCCCAAGGACAATTTAAGGTAAAACCTAATAGAGGTGTCATACATAATAACCTAATAAAAGTAAATGTAACAACTACTACAGTGCAACAAAACAGGAAGATTAAATGTGGTCTCTTAAACATAAGATCTCTAGCATCTAAAGCAATATTGGTAAATGATTTAATATCAGATTATAATATTGATATATGCTGTCTCACTGAAACTTGGTTGAGACATGAAGAATATGTCAGCATAAATGAGGCCACTCCACCCAGCCATGTCAACACTCATATTGCTCGAGGCACGGGCCGAGGAGGTGGAGTTGCAGCAATCTTTGACTCAAGTTTACTTATCAATACTAAACCAAAATTAAATTATACCTCTTTTGAAAGCCTTGTTTTTAGTCTTACGCATCCGACCTGGAACACTTTGCAGCCAATCTTATTTGTTACAGTGTATCGTGCACCAGGTCCTTATTCAGAATTCTTATCAGAATTCTCTGAGTTTTTATCAACTTTGGTTCTTAAAACAGACAAAGTAATTATCGTAGGTGACTTTAATATTCATGTTGACGATGATAAAAATAGCCTTACTGTTGCATTTAACTCTATATTAGATTCTGTTGGTTTCTGTCAGAGTGTAAATAAACCAACCCACTGCTATAATCACACTCTCGACCTTGTTCTGACTTATGGTATTGAAATTGAGCAACTATTAGTCGAACCGCATAATCCTGCTTTATCCGACCATTTCTTAGTAACTTTTGAAGTACTATTACGAGACTACAAAGCATTAGTCAAAAGCTCTTGCAGCAGAAACCTATCTGTTAGTGCTATAGCCACATTTAAGGAAGAGATTCCACCAATATTTAACTTGATAGCATGTCTGCATGTAGGGGAGGAAACTTATACAAAATGTACACCACCCCAAATTGATCATGTTGTTGATAGTGCTATAGATGCGCTGCGAATAAAATTAGACTCTGTTGCTCCTTTGAAAAATAAGAAAATAAAACAACATAGATTAGCTCCATGGCATAATGCCGAAACCCGCAAAAATAAAGCAAAAGTCTAGACAACTTGAAAGGATATGGCGTTCCACTAAACTTGAAGAATCTTGTTTAATCTGGCATATTACTCTCAATGAATATAAGAAAGCACTGCGTAAAGCGAGAGCAGCCTACTACTCTTCATTAATAGATGAGAATAAGAATAATGCAAGATTTATTTTCAGCACTGTAGCCAGGCTGACAGAGAGCCACAGCTCCATTGAGCCTTCTATTCCCACAGCACTCAGTAGTAATGATTTTATGTGCTTTTTTAACGATAAAATTGTTACTCTTAGAAACAAAATTAATGACCTCTTGCCTTTGACCAGTATAGTGTTATCAACAGCTCCCGGAATCGTAAGTTCTAATATTACACTAGATAGTAAACTAGAATGCTTTTCAGCCATTAACCTTGAACAATTACATGCAATGATTCTCTCTTCTAAACCATCAACGTGCATGTTAGACCCAATTCCAACTAAGCTGTTGAAGGAAGTTTTTCCATTAATTAGCACTTCTTTATTAAATATTATGAATATGTCTTTATTATCAGGCTATGTTCCACAATCATTCAACGTAGCAGTGATAAAACCACTTCTTAAAAAGCACAACCTCGATCCAGAGGTTTTAGCCAACTATAGACCTATTTCTAATCTTCCGTTCCTCTCAACAATTCTTGAGAAAGCGGTCGCAAAACAGTTGTGCGATTACTTAAAAAACAATGATTTATTTGAAGATTTTCAGTCTGGCTTTAGAACACATCATAGCACAGAGACAGCTCTGGTTAAAGTCACAAATGATATTCTAATAGCCTCAGACAAGGGACTTGTCTCTATTCTTGTTTTGATCGATCTCAGTGCTGCATTTGATACTATCGACCATGATATCCTATTGCAAAGACTAGAGCACTTAGTTGGCATACAGGGAACTGCTTTAGGCTGGTTTAGGTCCTATCTATCTGAACGCTCTCAGTTTGTACGTGTTAACGATGAATCTTCAACGCAAACCAAAGTTAGCCATGGAGTGCCACAGGGCTCAGTGCTCAGACCTATTTTGTTCACATTATATATGCTTCCGTTAGGCAATATTATAAGGAATCATTCCGTAAACTTTCATTGTTATGCGGATGATACTCAACTATATTTATCAATCAAGCCTGATGAAATTAATCATCTAAATAAAATTCAAGACTGCCTTAAGGACTGGATTATTGTAACTCTTTATTATCAGGGAGTACCAAGAAGTCAATCAAGTCGCTTCAGCTGATTCAAAATGCTGCGGCTCGTGTACTAACCAGAGTTAGGAAAAGGGACCACATTACTCTTGTTCTGGCTGCCTTACACTGGCTCCCTATAGAACACAGGATAGAATTTAAAATTCTTCTTCTCGCCTACAAAGCCCTTAATGGGCAGGCGCCATCTTACCTTAAATAACTCATTATACCCTACTGTCCTACTAGGGCATTGCGTTCCAAGAATGCAGGGTTGTTGGTTGTTCCTAGAGTCTCTAAAAGTACAATGGGAGCCAGAGCCTTTTCTTATCAAGCTCCACATTTGTTGAATCAGCTTCCAGTTTGTGTTCGGGCGGCAGACACGTTTTTAAGAGTGCGCTTAAGACCTTCCTTTTTGATAAAGCTTATTGTTAGGGCTGATTTGATTCAGCCCCTAGTTTTGCTGATATAGGCTTAGTTTGTCGGAGGACATCTTACTTCTTCCTTCTCGCTGTCTATACCTGTGTACTCTCATGTTCCGATTAACCCATCTTCCCCAAATGTCTTTCCTTTTGGTTTCTATATACGCTGGGATCCGGAGTCATGGATGATCCTGCGGTCTTGTGTCCTGGATCGCGAGAGCGTGATCTTGAGTCGTGGCTGTGGTCCTGGATCATCGGTCCTGGATGGATATCCTCGTGGATTCATCTTCCTATTACACACATGCATTTCCAAACATTTGGACTACCTATGTTGCAAATGTATTATCTTTTCAATTTACACACGGCATCTATTGCACGTCTGTCCGTCCTGGGAGAGGGATCCCTCCTCTGTTGCTCTCCCTGAGGTTTCTCCCATTTTTCCCTTTAAACTGGGTTTTATTTGGAAGTTTTTCCTTGTAAGGTCTAAGGACAGAGGGTGTCGTATTGTCATACTGATATTCTGTACACACTGTGAAGACCACTGAGACAAATGTAACATTTGTGATATTGGGCTATATAAATAAACATTGATTGATTGATGTTTTAGATTGAATTAACAATGTATTAGTTGATGTGTTTTAGATCTTATTTTTTATATAAAGCTGTTATTGATTTGGTTCGGGCACCTAGTTAGGATGCCACCTGGGCGCCTCCCTAGGGAGGTGTTCCAGGCACGTCCAGCTGGGAAGAGACCAAGGGGTAGACCTAGGACCAGGTGGAGGGATTATATCTCTTCGCTGGCCTGGGAGCGCCTTGGGATCCCCCAGTCAGAGCTGGTTGATGTCGCCAGGGAAAAGAAAGTTTGGGGCTCTCTGCTGGAACTGCTACCCCCGCGACCCGACCATGGATAAGCGGGAGAAGATGGATGGATGGATGGATGTTATGGATTTAAATGATCATCCAGCATGGCATAATTTCTCCTGCTGGATTGTATAACAAAGTGAAGTGGTAGAATTAAGCAATTTGCCACAAGAGGTTGTAAATTACAATGATTTTACAGCAGCTCTGGGGTGTTGTTATGCACTCGACTCTGTCTTGCCTAAAACCTCTTAGCTGTTGTAAAATCCCTGTTACTTAAGGCCTCAAGAGGCTAATTGCTTTAATAAAACGGTTACTACATACACCTGGCAAGGTGTCCCAAATGAAACACACAGCAGCATATATGAAATAATTCATTGAGAACTAACAATCATTCTCCTGCCAAGCAGTGTAGTCAGGGTCGGCTCTAGAACAAATCGAATGGGGGGGTAATCATTTACCAAGGGGGGGCACACACTGCCGTCAACAACCAACACACAAACACCAACGCATCTTCTATTTAAAAAAACATGGTGTAAAGTCTGTTGTCTTTCACACACATTGCAGGGGTGTAGTGCTATTTTCAAGCGCACCTATGACCTGTGCATGCATGCATGCACGGTTGTGGCACGACCACCAAAACAGAAACATATGGACATAGGCCACCATATAAAGTGTGCAAATGTATTTAGTATCCTATCCATATGTCATAGGCCTTATATACTAATAAAGGACTGGCTTATCTATAGCCAGTTGGGTAGCACTTTAAATGCTTGGCTCTATGACTTATATGATTCTGTTTTCTTCAAGGTTGTGTCTTCCTGGTCGAATGTACTTTTTGTAGGTCGCTTTGGATAAAAGCGTCAGCTAAATGCAATGAAATGTAATATCCTATCCATGTAAACATGTTTTAGGTGGGGGTGGACCTAACCTCCTCTAGGAGGGTCTGGGGGCATGCTCCCCCGGGAAGATTATTTTTAAAATATTGAAGTTACATGCATCAATCTGGTGCAAAATGAAGAGATCTATGGATAGCCTACATCTCTCAGCATCCATATGACACAGAACTGTACACAGACTTACTTTTTCTTTATGGATATTTTACTAATCACTCCCCTTTTAAACTGTATTCTTGTGTTACTGTCCTATAGTATTTCATACCCATTTTTCATTTATTCTCTCATTTTTTTAATAACTATAATGCAACTTGTACTGTACTGTATATCATATTATTTTCGATGGCTTTACTATATAATCAGTGTAACAGATTATATAAACCGGAGCCATATAATAGAAGAGTTACGACATCTCCGTTCAGTCCAATGGACCACTTTTTTACAGCAATGGCGGATCGTGGAGCCTCTCAATCGTTCCCCGGAAGATAGCGCCAAGGCTAGCAGAGCTGTAGAGTTGCAGCATAATAGACCGTTCGTGACGGACTTTTAAAGGTAAGAAGAAGTTTAAAGATTTATATTGCGGATATTATCAGTACATCTGATTCAAATTAACATGTGTATTAAAGGATGTCAGTGGATTATCCCTAAATTAGTAGATTTAGGGAACGTTTACATATAACAGATTAAGCTAGGATACCGAAGCAAGTTAGCAACACATGTTGAACAGCCTTTTAATTGTAAATTCCGTTCTCTTAATGTATATTTGGTCCAACGTTGTTGAATTAGAGAAGAGGGGCTTCTAAACGGGATTGTATGCGGGGGTAGAGGGAGTTAAATATTAGATAAATATAACTTTGGTGCGTGTAAGAGTAAGTGTTTTTAGCAGAGCCATATTGTGTCCTTGTGATTATGTTGATTATTACTGTAATCTGTCTGTATAATGTTGCAGCTCAGCTGATTTTGGATTGATGGCAAAGGGAGAGGGACTTAAGTTAGAGTAAAAACACAAGATAAGTTTAATACGACTGTTTTATATAAGTAAGCATACTAAACATGTATTATATCACTGTATTATATAAGTAATCTTGTTAGTAACCTACTGTATGGCAGGTGGAGGAGCAAAACTGCAAGACTGCAGACTCACAAGACAGAGAAATCAAAGTTTGTTCTCCAGAGAAGAGGTTGATTTCACTTCAATTTTTTATTTCATATTTTCTAAAGATGTGGAAATGGCAAAAAAAAACTTGAGAGCTGTAACCAAGACAACTGCAACAACACTTCTGAAATACACAAACAAAAGCATACATATTTTAAAACGTAAAAGTGGTAGCTACAATTAATTAAATATTTGAAACACTTTGGTCGTATTGTGAGCGTGAGCCTAAACACATGGCTAGTTAGCGAACGTTAGCTTACCGAGTAGTAAGTCCTGTTGTAGTCTCTGCAGCGTTGTAGGACTTCCACAACTCTCTCGTCATCTTCTTCTGCATCTTGTCTTGCTATACGCAGCCTACTTTGAAACATCACTTTCCTGCTTGCTGTGATCACTTTCCTGCTTGCTGTGATCACTTTCCTTCTTGCTGTGATAACAAGCCACACACCAAGAAACAAGTAAACGATCGCTTCCACATCCTCCATTGTTGTGTGTGTTTTGTGAGTTGTATCGCATTGAAGATGACGCCACTGCAGTTTTACTCAGCGTCGCTCCGCCCAAAAAGCCCGCCAAAAAGCTGATCGCCCCGCCTACACTGCGTTGCTACCCCAGGTCCTAAACTGCAATGGAAATGCGCCACGGCCTCGGCCGGCCAGCGAGGCAGCCCGAGGCCTGAGCGAGGACGCTTAGGGATGCTTAAACAGGGGTACTCAGTTGCAGTGGAAATGCGCCATTTTACTGGCTGCTGGTTCCCTCGTATGCTGACTGGCTGCTGGTTCCCTCGTATGCTGACTGTATGCTGGTTCCCTCGTATGCTGACTGGCTGCTGGTTCCCTTGTATGCTGACTGGCTGCTGGTTCCCTTGTATGCTGACTGGCTGCTGGTTCCCTCGTATGCTGACTGGCTGTTGGCTGAGTGGGTGGTGTCCGCTCTCCCTGTCTCTCCTCACTAGCCATGTCCTCTCTTTCTTCACACTCACTTTCCTTTCTCTCAGTCTCCTCATCCCTTCTTCCCTCAATCTTTGAGACTAATGTAAGTAGAATACATGGCACTGTACATTTTCGAACATTTTAAATATTTAACCCAGACCCTAACCCTACCCCTAACCCTAATCCTACCCCTCACACCAGACACTGCCTGGTTTTCGGACCCCCCCAGAACCCCCCAATAAAGCAAAACTGCACGTTTCAGAGTGGCCTTTTATTGTGGCCATTCTAAGGCACACATGTGCAATACTCATGCTGTCTAATCAGCATCTTGATATGCCACACCTGTGAGGTGGGATGGATTATCTTGGCAAAGGAGAAGTGCTCACGATCACAGATTTTTTCAGATTTGTGAACAATATTTGAGAGAAATGGTTATGTTGTGTATATAGAACATGTTTTAGATCTTTGAGTTCATCTCATGAAAAATGGGAGCAAAAACAAAAGTGTTGCGTTTATATTTTTGTTCAGTGTATAAATATATATATTTAGCTGGGAACCTCCACCCCGCTGCAGGACCCGTGGGACCCCTGGACGGTGCGTCTTGGTCACGCTTCATATCGGCCGGCCCGTGAAGGAAGAGACACGCAGAGTGGGGGGGGTCCCCCACCCCAATGCAGCACACCCTCCCGGCCATCAGAGTCGAACCCGCAGTTCGGAAGAACTGACCGCCAGAGCACCGGCACTAGGCCGGGCCGGCGCGGAGGCCCTCCGACAGTGGGTCACGTTTGCCATTCGATCAGTGAGAGGAGAGGAGGCTGGACAAAGGCTGTGGGGGCGGCACCCGAGACCGGACAATGTCCCCGGTAGTTACCGGGTGAAATAGCCAAAAAAATTAAATAAAATAAAACCGGAGAAAATAGGGGGGAAAGTGAAAAAATAGCCACGCTGAGGCTGGCAGAGTCCCCTGTCAACTCCCATTACATTCCTCCATGGTGTCATTTGAGGGGAAAACTTTTACGAGAACCAGGCTGGGGGGGGTCAAAAGGGCTTGACCAAGGCCGACCCAAAGTGCACGGTGGGCGGACTTATCACCTCCGTGATGAGTCTCCATTGTGATTTGAAAAATTCTATCAAACGAGTCCTTCGGTGGGCGGGGAAAAAAACGTGTTCGTCAGAATCGTCACTTACTGTACTGACAGTGAGGTGTCCTGAGAGTGCAGCCTGCACCGGAACTGTCCTGAGAGTGGAGGTCTGCAGGCAGGCTTCTATGGAAAAATCTGAAAGCAGTCCGTCATTTTGACAGATTAGAACCAAGCCCCAGGAAGGGCGCCAGACTCAGATGAAAATATTCGTGGTGGCCAAACGGCGGTTCTACACTTCCGTTTGGTTGCCAGGCCCGGAAACACTTTTTCCCATTGACTTACATGGGGAAAGAGTGGTCTGTAAATCGTTGGATACTTTTTTTTAAACCAAATAAACTACCCAGTATGAACACTTGTATAGCCCTTATTAATAACATTCGTTCCTCAAGTTGTACAAATGTGCTAATAACGTTATTCTGAGAGTTATTTCCCTCTGCATTATAAACGCGCATCTAACCCACGGGACCGCGCCGCCCTGCACGTTCATGTTACGTGTTCAGCACAATGCGTTTATCTTTACCCATGGATACACAACAAGAACGGACCCATATCGCCTTACTGCCATCCCACGGAGCTGTAATAATGGATATATTGGGTTATACTGTATACATATATACATATATATGTATATACATATATACCAGTGGCGAACCGTGTCTATCACAACTGGACCTTCTGTAGACACACACACCCGCCGCAGCCGCTGCCCCCCCCCTCCGCGGCATTATAATGTCCATCTTTTCACTGCATTTTCGTCTTGAAAAGGGTACTCACAACAATTCCGCAACAACTTCATCTTCACCTGTTGCACTTCACCTGTTGCACTCATTTCAAACAATAAAACGGCATGAATTGCTTCGTCGCATTCTAGATCCTCTGTCTCGAGCCAGTGAACTCGCGGGCCTTCTAGAGTACCCTGGAACCGAGGGAAACTCTGAAAGAATACGCCCATTGACTACAAATCAATATATGATTGGTTGATCAAACTGTTAGTCCAAACGTACGCTCTCATTCATTGCAACGGCCAGGGCATTCTATCAAGGATGTAGAATACCTTGGTTGAAGGATATTCTACCCAGAGACCCAGAACAAGATCTGATTGGTTGCTTTATTTTCTAACAGAAAACCACTGAAATGCGTAGTGCATGGTCCGAGAAGGACAAACAAATCAACGTAACATTGTAACATTATAGATCAACAACACAGATACAGATTCTCATTTATTCATTTTAGATACATTTTATAAAATGTTATTTATTACATTTTATTTATATAATGAAATCGATATTTTGTTTGTTTTATCTGAGTGTTCCAGGGTATTCTCTGAATAACTTGAAGGCCCTGACGGTTCGCCACTGATATATATATATATACATATACATACAGTGCAATAATTATTTCATGCTAAATGAAGCTTGGATATCACTAGATCCTGTACATAATGATTGATGTGCAAATTAGCAAATTAGCATAATTACTAGCTAGCTACTACCATGCTGTCATGGACGTGCGGTGCTGTTATGTGTAGGCAAATTGGCGTGATTGATGTGAACGAGCATTTTGCATGGATGTATAATACGAACTGGATACGGCGTGGGAGGCGGGGCCTCATTCATTCCTGGGAGTTGCTCATTGGCGCATGATGATAAAATGGCCCAACTTTTGAGAGAAAAACGTCACAGATTACCTGGCATGCCTGAGAAGTACCCGTATGTGCGCTCATAGCGCATGCTCAACTTTAACCATGCCCCCCAAAATTCTCGTTCACATCAAGCACGTCAATTTGCGTACACGTAACAGAACCGTGCGTTCATGACAGCATGGTACTAGATTGTTATGATGATGGATTTGATATTAACGAGGCGGCAGTTAGCAGCGAGCGGCTAGATAGTAATTATGCTAATGTGTACATCAATCGTACTGCTACTTCAGTTGGTCTTTTGAAAACGTTTTCTTATATTTATTGTCCCTAATTTTCATTGTTGTCTTGAGAGCTGCATTTTTCTTCCTGATTTTTCTTAGTGCAGCCTTTGCTTTTTTGGTGATTCCTTCTTGGGTCTTTCATTTTCTCTTTAATTGTTTTACTGAACTGAATGTACTTTTATATTACACTGTAACAGGATCTAGTGATATCCAAGCTACAGAGCTTCATTTAGCATGAAATAAGTATTGCACTGTATATATATATATATATATATATACCTATATATACATATATATATATATGTATATATGTATACATTTATACATATGTATATATATATATATATATAAGATTCTTAGTGCAATAACAAGCTACAGGGACGTTAATATACGTCGGTAATATTAACTTTATTTAATACAACATTTACGGTACAAGATTTACATCATACAGCCCATGTAGTATAATATTTTACAAATGATGAATTACAGCAAACATGTGCAATATATCCATTATTACAGCTCCATGGGATGGCAGTCAGGCGATATGGTCCGTTCTTATTGTGCATCCATGGGTAAAGATAAACGCATGTAGTGCTGAACACGTAACATGAACGTGCCGGGCGGCGCGGTCCCATGGGTTAGATGCGCGTTCATAATGCATAGTGAAATAACTCTCAGAATAACGTTATTAGCACATTTTTACAACTTGAGGAACGAATTGTTTTAATAAGCGGTATACAAACGTAAATACTGGGTAGTTTATTTAGTTTAAAAAATATTATCCAACGATTTACAGACCATTCTTCCCCATGTAAGTCAATGGGAAAAAGTGTTTCCGGGCCTGGCAACCGAACGGAAGTGTAGTACCGCCGTTATGCCACCACGAATATATTCATCTGAGTCCGGCGCACTTCCTGGGGGCTTGGCATTTTTGGGGGCATGTATAAAGTTGCGCATGCGCTATGAGCGCACATACGGGTACTTCTCAGGCATGCCGGGTAATCTGTGACGTTTCGCTCTCTCAAAAGTTGGGCCATTTTATCATCATGCACCAATGAGCAACTCTCATAGGAATGAATGAGGCCCCGCCTCCCACGCTGTATCCAGTTCTTATTATACATCCATGATTAGAACCGATTAGAACACAACTCGGAACAGCGCCAACATGTCCACCAGCGGCCCACATTATATTACATCCTTAGTGGCCAGGTAGACTGAGGGCGATCTACTGTACTGTAGTCTATAACTATTATTTAGTCATTCACACCCCTGTCCAGTTGGTGGCGAGCAGAGTTGGGTGTAACGCGTTACAAAGTAATAATATTACTTTGTCGGTAACGGAGTAGTGTAACGCGCTACTTTTATAATTCAGTAATTGCAACAGCGTGAGCAGAGATAGACTGCGCAAAATATACAGATAGCAGGAGACAGAGGACAGCCACGGTCAGATAGGAAAACATTCAGGATGTGGATCAGTCTTATGCGACAATGGAAACTGAACTAAAGAGAACATTTGAAACTTTAGCAGTCTGCGTGATCTGCCTGCAGGGAGGGGCGGGCCGGCCCTGCGAGTAAAGTAACGAGTAAAGTTACGAATTACTTTATGAAGAGAGTAACGAAGTAGTGTAAGATATTACTTTTTTTTAAAGTAATATGTAATATGTAATATATTACTTTTTTTTAGTAACGACCTCATCTCTGTGTTCGTGTTGACATGAAAAGTGACCACATGGTTGGTGTCTCTGTTCATCTTTTTTTTTCTCCATGCCCTTAAAAGTTCTGTATGAATCATTAAAAATAAATGAATGAATGAACATTTGCTGCTCAGTGCCCAAACATATATATTAAATATGTCTCATCTCATCATTAAAACATGAAAAATAAAATGACGGGAAATAATGGATTATGACAGAAATGTTACGATCCTGTCCGTCAAAATGATGGACAACGAAAAAGTTTAACGCAACCACTGCTCCACAGAGGACATCCTGGGTTTTTCAAACATATGACATATGTGGGGGTGTGGCTTTGAAAAAGATAATTTCATTGTATTTCAAAATGACATCCATTACCACAAGCACTATTTATAGAAAGATAAATGGTACGTTTGTAATTAACCTCTGCAGCTCATCCAGAATGCAGCGGCTCGCCTGGTCTTCAACCTTCCTAAATTCTCCCACACCACGCCGCTCCTCCGCTCCCTCCACTGGCTTCCGGTAACTGCTAATCCACTTCAAGACAATGGTACTTGCGTACCATGCTGCGAATGGATCTGGCCCTTCCTACATCCAGGACATGGTTAAACCGTACACCCCAGCACGTGCACTCCGCTCTGCATCAACCAAACGGCTCGCTGCACCCACACTGCGAAGGGGACCCAAGTTCCCATCAGCAAAAACACGTGGGTTTGCTATCCTGGCTCCAAAATGGTGGAATGAGCTCCCCATTGACATCAGGACAGCAGATAGCTTACACACCTTCCGGCGCAGACTGAAAACTCATCTCTTTCGACTCCACTTCGAGCAATAGAACTATTAACAAAGCACTTATATACTAATAAAGGACTGG
Organism: Champsocephalus esox; assembly: GCA_036324585.1. NCBI lineage: Eukaryota > Metazoa > Chordata > Actinopteri > Perciformes > Channichthyidae > Champsocephalus > Champsocephalus esox. The sequence continues at coordinate 22,967,097 of CM070482.1, forward strand.
CTTATCTAAAGCCAGTTGAGTAGCACTTGAAATGTTTTTGCTTAATGAAACCTGATGTACTTATATGATTCTGTTTTCTTCAAGTTTGTATTTTGTTGGTCGAACGCACTTATTGTACGTCGCTTTGGATAAAAGCATCAGCTAAATGCAATGTAATGTAATAATGTAATGTAATGTGTAATTACCAGTGTTGTGAGTTCAATATTTTAATTAATTATAGTAAGGCAAATGTCAGCCTTATGGACAGAGGTACCGTGGTACTTGCCCTTCAAATGTACGCGTGTCTGCTCAATGTCAACTTCCGATGTCAAGTCCCAGCCAGCGGCTGGACAAATGTTACCAGTGTTTACCAGTGTTGCCAGGGGCACGAGAATACCCTCCACTGGAGGGTGGGTGCTGCTGCTGTGAAGAAGGCCGACTATGGGTGCCGATGAGCGGACGATAAAGCACCACAAAATACACCTCTTTTCTGACTCACCAGGGGCATGCAGTTCTGGAGGGTGTGAACATCTGGGTTTAGTCCGTTGGGGAGTGCTTAATTCCGGGGGTCTGGGGTCTCATATTATGGAAGTAGGGATGAAATTCTCGAAAAACTGCTAAGTGCCAACGGGGGAGGGTGAAAGTCCTCTATACCCTGTATTCGCAGTAATCTTACCCAGCTTTCAGACACTAAATCCTGGGTAAGAAAGTCACCCTGGACGCGTCGTCAAATGTGAATGAAATGGACAGACTCCTGTACATTTCAATCACTTTTGATGGGAGTCGTCAGTATATGGAGCTTATCCCATAATTCCCGGATGTTCCAGGCCGAATTTGGAAGCTCATAGGCGGCCTGCCATGCGCCCCCACCCGTGGAAAGCAAAAAAAAGTAAAGAAAACGGTCAATTATATATTAAAATAATCAAAAATGAAGTGCCAACGGAGGAGGGGGTCAAGTCTTCGGCGCTTCAAAACGAAGCCCCGGAGACTTTTGCACTCCCCCGTTGCAATTTACAACGGAGAGGGGAAACGAGACCTCCCCTCCTCCGTCCAAAAAATTCATTCATCTTTTCCAAGCTACCATCTGCACGAAATCGGAAACCCGGTTTTTGAGAGCACTTAGAAAAAAACGAGCTATTTTCACATGATGGGGAAATCATGGAGGAATGTATCCGCCTCATGAGCACTTTGGATCGGATCAAATTGTTGCCTGGAGGACCCCCAATCATGGTTCTCACAAAACTTAAAGTTTTCGAACTGGTCTCTGGATGAATGCAAGGGGAGTTGTCAGGGGACTCTATCCGCCTCAAGAGGCACTATTTTCGGATGGATTTTATCCATTTTCACCCCTTTTTCTGGTTCTTCCAAAAGTGGACTTGTACTTCTTCCGACTCTGGAGGAATGCAAGGGGAGTTGTCAGGGGACTCTACCCGCCTTTTGGAACACTATTTTTGGATACAATTTATCCATTTTCACCCTTTTCTCTGGTTCTTCCAAAAGTGGACTTGTACTTCTTCCGACTCTGGAGGAATGCAAGGGGAGTTGTCACGGAATAACGAGACACTATTTTCGGCTAAAATGGTTGCCTGAAGGACCCCCAATCATGGTTCTCACACAACTTTAAGTTTTGAAAGTGGTCTCTGGAGGAATGCAAGGGGAGTTGTCACGGAATAACGAGACACTATTTTCGGCTAAAATGGTTGCCTGAAGGACCCCCAATCATGGTTCTCACAAAACTTTAAGTTTTGAAAGTGGTCTCTGGAGGAATGCAAGGGGAGTTGTCACGGAATAATGATACACTATTTTCGGCTAACATGGTTGCCTGAAGGACCCCCAATCATGGTTCTCACAAAACTTTAAGTTTTGAAAGTGGTCTCTGGAGGAATGCAAGGGGAGTTGTCACGGAATAATGAGACACTATTTTCGGCAAACATGGTTACCTGAAGGACCCCCAATCATGGTTCTCACAAAACGTTAAGGGCGTTCTCCCCGGCAACCCGCCAGCAGATGAAAACACCCACCCCTCCGCCTCTCCACCTCTTCCGAGGGACGAGGGAACCGTGCGGGGGGGGTCTGCTGGAGGCTACTGCCAGGTGCTCCGTCCTGCGCTTCACCGGGACCCTGCTCGAAACTCTGACTCCAGCGCGGTGTGGCGGCCTCGCCCTGGTCGTCCACCGTGCGCCCTCCGGGTACCTGACTCCCCTGCCTCCTCCGGGGGCAGGTGCGAGGGGTTCAATGCCTCCGTCCCCCTGGGGAACGGAGCGCCCGGAGGGGACTGTTATCCCCACGTTGTCGTACCCGAAACTGTTGGGTATCCTTTGGGAGAACCAGACTTTGGAGGAACATGAGGAGAGATGACAGGGATCTCTGCCCGCCTAACGAGTGCCTAAATGGGACACCGTACGATGATGCAAATGAAAACAAACACTGATTTGAAAATAAGCTGAGTGCATCTTTCGTGAGTCTTTTCATGCTTCCTTGTTTTTCACCCACGATTCTATACCTTCTACTGGTGACATTTCCCGGTACCGAAATGCTCAAGAATACAGGTCGGATGGCGGTCCGTTGTCCGATCTGTAATAGTTCCTACCGCGCCCTGAGCAAGCACCTGCAGAGGCACCATGGTGTGCGTAACTTGGATGAAAGAAACATTCTGCTGTTGTTGGCCAACGGACGGACCAACATTAGGCTCCATCCCTGTACCATTATGGGATGCGAGTACCGCGGCATAAGGCTGGATCGCCACTTGGACAGAGACCATGTTGAGCTGTCCCGGGAGGACATACATGTGGTTAAAAATAAACTGAAAATGACAGTGGCCAAGAAGGAGCTTTATGAACTCCGAATGACAAACCCCACCATAGAAATGATTACTGCTTGGGCTGTTGACATGGTGGAAGACGACGATATACTGTCACAACCTCCACCCTTGTCCCCGGTGAATGAATGTGACAACCCGGACTGTAAAGAATGGAGGATGGAGGCAAACACAGTGAGGGCTCAGCGGGACAGATATGCTGCTGAGGTGAAATCCCTGCGCTGCAAGTTGCAGCAGAGGATAAAACACAAGCGACAGAGGATGGATCAGCGGGCCGGGGACATGCCCGCGTTCGATGGGGAGGAACGAGAGCGGGTCATTCTAAAGAAACGACCCCGAACAGAGTCGACACCAACGAGGCTGTCCGAGTCGAAAGGTCCCTCCTGCAGCAAGTCTCCCATTCCCGCCTGCAGCAAGTCCCCCACTGGCTCTCACACACATTCATCCAGCTCCTCAGAGCCTGCATCCATGCATACCGAGGCCTCGTCAACCTCCCCTCCCATACAATCCCCCTGGTTCCGCGGCAGGGGCCGGGGAAATATAATGCGGGACATCACATTCCCACGGATCATGGGTAAGTGTGTTGAATATGTGACAAATGCAGTTTCTGTAACACACCATGTGTTGTCATTAAAGTACTGTTTATATTTCACAGAGGAGTATCTGCAAGGATACCGGGAGCATTATGTAGGTATCGACCCACCAGTGAGGCTCCATGAAAACACAGTCTCCAAACTAAGCAGAGTGAAGTCGTTCCTCAGTTTCATGGCTCACGGTTTCAATCGCCTGTCTGACTGGCTCTTTTTGAGGGATCTCAAGAGGATACGCGGGTGGTCCCGGAGCCTGATAAAGTCAAGCCTTCAGGTCACGACCTCCGACTTCTACATCAAGAATATATCCCACTTTCTCAAGTACATGGCCGACACACCGTGCAAGGGGAGCTGGCTCAGCCAAAACGACATGATTTTAATCAAACGGGAAGTAGTTGCCATCCTGAAGTCCCTGAAGAGAAAAGTACTTATTCACCAGATGCAAGTGAAGCGTGACAAGATGGAAGGTCTGCCGAGCCACAAAGACATCATGACATGCTTGACTTCGACCACCACTCGCATCCCTGAGCTCCTGGATGTGATGGCCAGCAATCTGACTACCGCAACCCGGCTACTGCTCTATGGGTGTCACATGACTCTTCATTGGAGCTGCATTTACGGCCACCGTCCGGGGGTCTACTACAACATGACCAACGCCGAGGTCCGAAAGGCGGATACAACTGGCACTGCCTTCGGCTACCTGGTTCATGTGAGTGCAGTTAAGTAATGCATTTATTCTGGCAGAATATGCATGATTGACACTGTATTGACACTCTCTAACTCTGTCCGTTACTTCTTATACACAGAGGGGAAGAACCCGTTCAGGAAGCTTGCCTACTCCCTGAGGTTGGCATGGGCTGATGTGGGGCTCCACGGTCCCATTAACTTCACCGACCTCCGCACAGTCCACGCCGATAATGCGAAGAGGTTTCAAGAGAGAGGCAACCGCCAAAGAGTGAGTGATTTCATGTGTCACAACACTGCAACTGCGGACAAATTTTACGCGAATAATCCTTCTTTGAAGGAGGCTGCGGACATTCGGTTACTCTTCACAGAGTCACTGCAAGCAGCGGCCGCGGCATCGACAGCAGCGGGAAATGAAGACACTTTTGCGGGTATTGACATCGACAGTGACAACTCTGGAGAGGAGCACAGCCCGGCTCCCTACCAAGACTCCCTACCAAGACATGTCAACGCTGGGCGAGCGAAGAGGGACCAGTCACTGGCCGAAAACAGCCCCTCAGACATGGGTGAAGAGAGGGTGCCATACTCTGCCCCAACTTCACCCACTCTTGTCTGTGATCAACTTGTAAATATGCAGTGTGTTGTTGAAATCACTCCCCTTGTACATACTTTATATCATATGTGAATGTATCAAATGTTATTTATTTAACATTATTTATTTAAATAGTGTAAATAAAGTTTGTTAAAATTACTAAGTCTTCTGTTTTTAAAGCCCACTATGGGTTTTTTTTCCTTTAATATCCCCAGGGCCACAATATTCTGGTTCTGGTGGTAGCATGGAGGTGTTTAGTCCGAGTGAGGAGTGCTCAAGTGTGGGATGATTTGTAAGGTAGAAGAGGGTAAAAAAAGTTAAAGTGTGAACCTCCAGCAGGGCAGGTGGTGCTGTGAAGAAGGCCGACTATGGGTGCCGATGGGCGGACGGTAAAGCACCGCAAAATACACCCCATTTAAGTGTTGCCAGGGGCACAAGAAAAATCCTCCACTGGAGGGTGGGTGGTGCTGCTGTGAAGAAGGCCGACTATGAGTGTCGATGGGCGGACGGTAAAGCACCGCAAAATACACCCCATTTAAGTGTTGCCAGGGGCACAAGAAAAATCCTCCACTGGAGGGTGGGTGGTGCTGCTGTGAAGAAGGCCGACTATGAGTGCCGATGGGCGGACGGTAAAGCACCGCAAAATACACCCTCTTTAAGCTACCCAGGGGCACGAGATTCTTGAGGGTGTGATCATCTGGGTTTAGTCCGTGGGGGAGTGCTTAAGTTCGGGGGCCCGGGGACCCAAGGTGCGCGAGGTTCTGGAGGTACGCATGTCAGGGAGAGATCCTGGAGCTCCTTAGTCCGAGTTTTGGGGCTCTTGGAGCGGCCACAGAGAGGTGCTTTCCCCGGTGTATTTCATGGAAGTCTGAAATAGCCTGTTTGCTCATGTCAGGGAGAGATCCTGGAGCTCCTCAGTCCGTGTTTTGGGGCTCTTGGAGCGGCCACAGAGAGGTGCTTTCCCCGGTGTATTTCATGGAAGTCTGAAATAGCCTGTTTGCTCATGTCAGGGAGAGATCCTGGAGCTCCTCAGTCCGTGTTTTGGGGCTCTTGGAGCGGCCACAGAGAGGTGCTTTCCCCGGTGTATTTCATGGAAGTCTGAAATAGCCTGTTTGCCCATGTCAGGGAGAGATCCTGGAGCTCCTCAGTCCGGGCTCTTGGAGCGGCCCCGAAGAGGTGCCTTTGTCGGTGTACCTAATGGGTAATAAAGCCATTCTAAACAGGTCGTCAAATGTGAATGAAATGGACAGATTCCTGTACATTTCAATCACTTTTGATGGGAGTCGTCAGGTGTGATTGAAATGTACAGAGTGCTTGAGTCATCTGGTGTGTTTGAAAGGGCCATATCTCCCTTAAATTCCCATTAATCTTACCCAGCTTTCACACACTAATTCATGGTAACACAGCCATGTGCACCCTGTGTTTAAAGTAATTTTACCCAGCTTTTAGACACTAATTCCTGGGTAACAAAGTCACCCTGCTCGGGTCGTCAAATGTGAATGAAATGGACAGATTCCTGTACATTTCAATCACTTTTGATGGGAGTCGGCAGGTGTGGATGAAAGTGCCATATCTTCCCTAAATTCCCATTAATCTTACCCAGCTTTCACACACTAATTCATGGGTAAAACAGCCATGTGCACCCTGTGTTTAAAGTAATTTTACCCAGCTTTTAGACACTAATTCCTGGGTAACAAAGTCACCCTGCTCGGGTCGTCAAATGTGAATGAAATGGACAGATTCCTGTACATTTCAATCACTTTTGATGGGAGTATTCTGGTGTGGATGGAAATGCCCATATCTCCCTTAAATTCCCATTAATCTTACCCAGCTTTCACACACTAATTCATGGTAACACAGCCATGTGCACCCTGTGTTTAAAGTAATTTTACCCAGCTTTTAGACACTAATTCCTGGGTAACAAAGTCACCCTGCTCGGGTCGGATAACCGACTTCCCACTATGCATTGAAGTCCGATACATGGACCCCGTACACTAGGTAGACCGCGGCCGGTCGTGAATGTCCAACCAGTGTACCCTCTGGTCCCTAGGTATGTAAGGAAACTGTCAGCCTTATTGACGGAGGTACCGTGATACTTGCCTTTCAAATGTACGGGTTTCCGCTCAATGGAAATGCGATGTCAACTCACGATGTCAAGTTCCTGCCGGCGGCGAGACCGATGTTGCCAGGGGCCCGATAACACCCTCCACTGGAGGGTGAGTGGTGCTGCTGCTGTGAAGAAGGCCGACTATGGGTGCCGATGGTCGGACGGTAAAGCACCGCAAAATACAGCTCATTTAAGCTACCCAGGGGCCCGATAACACCCTCCACTGGAGGGTGAGTGGTGCTGCTGCTGTGAAGAAGGCCGACTATGGGTGCCGATGGTCGGACGGTAAAGCACCGCAAAATACAGCTCATTTAAGCTACCCAGGGGCACAATAAAAATCCTCCACTGGAGGGTGGGTGGTGCTGCAGTGAAGAAGGCCGACTATGAGTGTCGATGGTCGGACGGTAAGGCACCGCAAAATACAGCTCATTTAAGCTACCCAGGGGCACAATAAAAATCCTCCACTGGAGGGTGGGTGGTGCTGCAGTGAAGAAGGCCGACTATGAGTGTCGATGGTCGGACGGTAAGGCACCGCAAAATACAGCTCATTTAAGCTACCCAGGGGCACAATAAAAATCCTCCACTGGAGGGTGGGTGGTGCTGCTGTGAAGAAGGCCGACTATGAGTGTCGATGGTCGGACGGTAAAGCACCGCAAAATATACCCCATTTAAGCTACCCAGGGGCACGAGATTCTTGAGGGTGTGATCATCTTGGTTTAGTCCGAGGGGGAGTGCTTAAGTTCGGGGGCCCGGGGACCCAAGGTGCGCAAGGTTCTGGAGGTCAGCATGTCAGGGAGAGATCCTGGAGCTCCTTAGTCCGAGTTTTGGGGCTCTTGGAGCGGCCACAAAGAGGTGCTTTCCCCGGTGTATTTCATGGAAGTCTGACATAGCCTGTTTGCTCATGTCAGGGAGAGATCCTGGAGCTCCTCAGTCCGTGTTTTGGGGCTCTTGGAGCGGCCACATAAAGGTGCTTTCCCCGGTGTATTTCATGGAAGTCTGAAATAGCCTGTTTGCTCATGTCAGGGAGAGATCCTGGAGCTCCTCAGTCCGTGTTTTGGGGCTCTTGGAGCGGCCCCAAAGAGGTGCCTTTGTGCCTTTGAAATGTACAGAGTGCTTGAGTCATATGGTGTGTTTGAAAGGGCCATATCTCCGTTAAATTACCATTAATCTTTTCCAGATTTCATACACTAAGTAATGTGTCCCACAGCCATGTGCACCCTGATTTTAAAGGACATTAACCGGGGATTTCGAGACTTATTCCTGGGTAAATAAGTCCCCCTGCTCGGGTCGGATGCAAATGCCCATATCTCCGTTAAATTGCCATTAATCTTTCCCAGATTTCATACACTAAGTAATGTGTACCCACAGCCATGTGCACCCTGATTTTAAAGGAAATTAACCGGGGCATTCGAGACTTATTCCTGGGTAAAAAAGTCCCCCTGCTCGGGTCGGATGCAAATGCCCATATCTCCCTTAAATTGCCATTAATCTTTCCCATATTTCATACACTAAGTAATGTCTACCACAGCCATGTGCACCCTGATTTTAAAGGAAATTAACCGGGGCTTTCGACACTAATTCCTGGGTTGCTCGGGTCGGATGCAAATGCCCATATCTCCGTTAAATTGCCATTAATCTTTTCCAGATTTCATACACTAAGTAATGTGTCCCACAGCCATGTGCACCCTGATTTTGAAGAAAATTAACCGGGGCATTCGAGACTTATTCCTGGGTAAAAAAGTCCCCCTGCTCGGGTCGGATGCAAATGCCCATATCTCCCTTAAATTGCCATTAATCTTTCCAAGCTTTCACACACTAAGTAATGTGTACCACAGCCATGTGCACCCTGATTTTAAAGGAAATTAACCGGGGCTTTCGAGACTTATTCCTGGGTAAAAAAGTCCCCCTGCTCGGGTCGGATGCAAATGCCCATATCTCCCTTAAATTGCCATTAATCTTTCCCATATTTCATACACTAAGTAATGTCTACCACAGCCATGTGCACCCTGATTTTAAAGGAAATTAACCGGGGCTTTCGACACTAATTCCTGGGTTGCTCGGGTCGGATGCAAATGCCCATATCTCCGTTAAATTGCCATTAATCTTTTCCAGATTTCATACACTAAGTAATGTGTCCCACAGCCATGTGCACCCTGATTTTGAAGAAAATTAACCGGGGCTTTCGAGACTTATTCCTGGGTAAAAAAGTCCCCCTGCTCGGGTCGGATGAAAATGCCCATATTTCCCTTAAATTACCATTAATCTTCCCCAGATTTCATACACTATATCATGGGTACCACATCCGTGTGCACCCTGATTTTGAAGAAAATTAACCGGGGCTTTCGATACTTATTCCTGGGTAAAAAAGTCCCCCTGCTCGGGTCGGATGAAAATGCCCATATCTCCCGTTAAATTGCCATTAATCTTTCCCATATTTCATACACTAAGTAATGTCTACCACAGCCATGTGCACCCTGATTTTAAAGGAAATTAACCGGGGCTTTCGACACTAATTTTCTGGGTTGTTTGGGTCGGATAAAAAGGGCCATATCTCCCTTAAATTACCATTAATCTTCCCAGATTTCACACACTATATCATGGGTACCGCACCATGTGCACCCTGATTTTGAAGAGAATTAACCGGGGCTTTCGATACTTATTCCTGGGTAAAAAAGTCCCCCTGCTCGGGTCGGATGAAAATGCCCATATTTCCCTTAAATTACCATTAATCTTCCCCAGATTTCATACACTATATCATGGGTACCACATCCGTGTGCACCCTGATTTTGAAGAAAATTAACCGGGGCTTTCGATACTTATTCCTGGGTAAAAAAGTCCCCCTGCTCGGGTCGGATGAAAATGCCCATATCTCCCGTTAAATTGCCATTAATCTTTCCCATATTTCATACACTAAGTAATGTCTACCACAGCCATGTGCACCCTGATTTTAAAGGAAATTAACCGGGGCTTTCGACACTATTTCTGGGTTGTTTGGGTCGGATGAAAAAGGGCCCATATCTCCCTTAAATTACCATTAATCTTTCCCCAGATTTCACACACTATATCATGGGTACCGCAGCCATGTGCACCCTGATTTTGAAGAGAAATTAACCGGGGCTTTCGATACTTATTCCTGGGTAAAAAAGTCCCCCTGCTCGGGTCGGATGAAAATGCCCATATTTCCCTTAAATTACCATTAATCTTCCCCAGATTTCATACACTATATCATGGGTACCACATCCGTGTGCACCCTGATTTTGAAGAAAATTAACCGGGGCTTTCGATACTTATTCCTGGGTAAAAAAGTCCCCTGCTCGGGTCGGATGAAAATGCCCATATCTCCCTTAAATTGCCATTAATCTTTCCCATATTTCATACACTAAGTAATGTCTACCACAGCCATGTGCACCCTGATTTTAAAGGAAATTAACCGGGGCTTTCGACACTATATTCTGGGTTGTTTGGGTCGGATGAAAATGGGCCCATATCTCCCTTAAATTACCATTAATCTTCCCCAGATTTCACACACTATATCATGGGTACCCACTACCATGTGCACCCTGATTTTGAAGAGAAATTAACCGGGGCTTTCGATACTTATTCCTGGGTAAAAAAGTCCCCCTGCTCGGGTCGGATGAAAATGCCCATATTTCCCTTAAATTACCATTAATCTTCCCCAGATTTCATACACTATATCATGGGTACCACATCCGTGTGCACCCTGATTTTAAAGAAAATTAACCGGGGCTTTCGATACTTATTCCTGGGTAAAAAAATCCCCTGCTCGGGTCGGATGAAAATACCCATATCTCCCTTAAATTGCCATTAATTTTCCCCAGCTTTCACACACGTATTCATGGGTACCCACAGCCATGTGCACCCTGATTTTAAAGGAAATTAACCGGGGCTTTCGACACTATTTTCTGGGTTGTTTGGGTCGGATAAAAAGGGCCATATCTCCCTTAAATTACCATTAATCTTCCCCAGATTTCACACACTATATCATGGGTACCGCAACCATGTGCACCCTGATTTTGAAGAAAATTAACCGGGGCTTTCGATACTTATTCCTGGGTAAAAAAGTCCCCCTGCTCGGGTCGGATGAAAATGCCCATATTTCCCTTAAATTACCATTAATCTTCCCCATCTTCCACACACGTATTCATGGGTACCACAGCCATGTGCACCCTGATTTTAAAGAAAATTAACCGGGGCTTTCGACACTAATTCCTGGGTAAAAAAGTCCCCCTGCTCGGGTCGGATGAAAATGCCCATATCTCCCTTAAATTGCCATTAATCTTACCCATCTTTCACACACGTATTCATGGGTACGACATCCATGTGCACCCTGATTTTAAAGGAAATTAACCGTGGCTTTCGACACTATTTTCTGGCTTTTTTGGGTCGGATAAAAAGGGCCATATCTCGCTTAAATTGCCATTAATCTTCCCCAGTTTTCACACACGTATTAATGGGTATCATATCCATATGCACCCTGATTTTAAAGAAAAGTAACCGGGGCTTTCGACACTAATTCCTGGGTAACAAAATCCGCCATGCTCGGGTCGGATGAAAAGAGCCATATCTCCCTTAAATTACCATTAATCTTCCCCAGATTTCATACACTATATCATGGGTACCACATCCGTGTGCACCCTGATTTTGAAGGAAATTAACCGTGGCTTTCGACACGAATTCCGGTACAGTTCAATCACTTTTGATGGGAGTCGTCAGTATATGGAGCTTTTCCCATAATTCCCGGAGGTTCCAGGCCGAATTTGGAACCTCATAGGCGGCCTGCCATGCGTCCCCACCCGTGGAAAGCAAAAAAAAGTGAAGAAAACGGTCAATTATATGTTAAAATAATCAAAAATGAAGTTTTTGAAAATTCCGAAAAAAACGGCTAAGTGCCCAACGGGAGAGGGGAAAAGTCTTCGGCGCTTCGAAACGAAGCGCCGAAGACTTTTCCCCTCCCCCGTTGCAATTTACAACGGAGAGGGGAAATGAGGCTTCCCCTCCTCCGTCCAAAAAATTCATTCATCTTTTCCAAGCTACCATCTGCACGAAATCGGAAACCCGGTTTTTGAGAGCACTTAGAAAAAAACGAGCTATAATCTCATGATGGGGAAATCATGGAGGAATGTGTCCGCCTCACAAGCACTTTGGATCGGATCAAATTGTTGCCTGGAGGACCCCAAATCCTGGTTCTCAAAAAACTTAAGGTTTTTGAACTGGTCTCTGGATGAATGCAAAGGGAGTTGTCAGGGGACTCTACCCGCCTCAAGGGGCACTATTTTCGGATACATTTTATCCATTTTCACCCCTTTTTATGGTTCTTCTAAAAAGTTAACTTATACTTTTTCCGACTATGGAGAAAGGTCGGGGGAGTTGTCAGGGGACTCTACCCGCCTCAAGGGGCACTATTTTCGGATACATTTTATCCATTTTCACCCCTTTTTATGGTTCTTCTAAAAAGTTAACTTATACTTTTTCCGACTATGGAGAAAGGTCGGGGGAGTTGTCAGGGGACTCTACCCGCCTTTAGGGGACACTATTTTGGGGATACATTTTTTCCCATTTTCACCCCTTTTTATGGTTCTTCTAAAAAGTTAACTTATACTTTTTCTGAGGAGGCAGAAAGGTCGGGAGAGTTGTCAGGGGACTCTACCCGCCTTTTGGAACACTATTTTCGGATACAATTTATCCATTTTCACCCTTTTTATGGTTCTTCCAAAAAGTTAACTTGTACTTCTTCCGACTATGGATGAATGCAAGTGAAGTTGTCAAGGCACTCAACCAGCCTTACGGAACACTATTTGGCCGTCCACCGTGCGTCCTCTGGGTACGGAACTGTGCAATGCCTCCGGGCAAAATACTGTTACCCCGCTTCCTGCGCTCCACCTGGACCCTGACTCCAGTGCGGTGTGGCGGCCTGTCCCTGGACTGGCCGTCCACCGTGCGCCCTCTGGGTCCAGAACTCCCCTGCCCCATCTGGGGATAGGGGAGAGGTGTGCAATGCCTCTGGGCAAAATACTGTTACCCCGCTTCCTGCGCTCCACCTGGACCCTGACTCCAGTGCGGTGTGGCGGCCTGTCCCTGGACTGGCCGTCCACCGTGCGCCCTCTGGGTCCAGAACTCCCCTGCCTCATCTGGGGATAGGGGAGAGGTGTGCAATGCCTCCGGGCAAAATACTGTTACCCCGCTTCCTGCGCTCCACCTGGACCCTGACTCCAGTGCGGTGTGGCGGCCTGTCCCTGGACTGGCCGTCCACCGTGCGCCCTCTGGGTCCAGAACTCCCCTGCCCCATCTGGGGATAGGGGAGAGGTGTGCAATGCCTCTGGGCAAAATACTGTTACCCCGCTTCCTGCGCTCCACCTGGGCCCTGACTCCAGTGCGGTGTCCCTGGCCTGTCCCTGGCCGTCCACCGTGCGCCCTCTGGGTCCCGAACTCCCCTGCCTCTTCCGGGGGCAGGGGAGAGAACCAGACTCTGGATGAAGGTGAGGGGAGATTACAGGGATCTCTGCCCGCCTAACGAGTGCCTAAATGGGACACCGCACAATGATGCAAATGAACACAAACTGTGATTTGAATATAAGCTGAGTGCATCTTTCGTGAGTCTTTTCACGCTTCCTTCTTTTCTACCCACAATTCTGGTGACATTTCCCGGTACCGAAATGCTCGATAATACACGTCGGATGGCGGTCCGTTGTCCGATCTGCAATAGCTCCTACCGTGCCCTGAGCAAGCACCTGCAGAGGCACCATGGTGTGCGTAACTTGGATGAAAGAAAAATTCTGCTGTTGTTGGCCAACGGACGGACCAACATTAGGCTCCATCCCTGTAGCATTCTGGGATGCGAGTACCACGGCACAAGGCTGGATCGCCACTTGGCCAGAGACCATGTTGAGCTGGCCGGGGAGGAACTAAATGTGGTTAAAAATAAACTGAAAATGACAGTGGCCAAGAAGGAGCTTTATGCACTCCGAATGACACACCCCACCATAGCAATGATTACTGCTTGGGCTGTTGACATGGAGGACGACGACATACTGTCACAACCTCCACCCTTGTCCCCGGTGAACGAGTGTGGCAACCCCGACTGCAAAGAATGGAGGATGGAGGCAAATGCAGTGAGGGCTCAGCGGGACAGATATGCGTTGGAAGTGAAATCGCTTCGCTTCAAATTGCAAAAAAGGATAAAACACAAGCGACAGAGGATGGATCAGCGGGCCGGGGACATGCCAACAGCCCAAGCTGATGAGGACCAGCGGGCCGGGGACATGCCCGCGTTCGATGGCGAGGAACGAGAGCGGATCAGTCTAAACAAACGGCCCCGAGCAGAGTCGACACCAACGAGGCTGTCCGAGTCGAAAGGTCCCTCCTGCAGCAAGTCCCCCGCTGGCTCTCACACACATTCATCCAGCTCCTCAGAGCCTGCACCCATGCATACCGAGGCCTCGTCAACCTCCCCTCCCATAAATTCCCCCTGGTCACGGGGCAGGGGCCGGGGAAATATAATGAGAGACATCACATTCCCACGGATCATGGGTAAGTGTGTTGAATATGTGACAAATGCAGTCTCTGTAACACACCACGTGTTGTCATTAAAGTACTGTTTGTATTTCACAGAGGAGTATCTGCAAGGATACCGGGAGCACTATGCAGGTATCGACCCACCATTGAGGCTCCAGGAAAACACAGTCTCCAAACTAAGCAGAGTGAAGTCATTCCTCAGTTTCATGGCTCACGGTTTCAATCGCCTGTCTGACTGGCTCTTTTTGAGGGATCTCAAGAGGATACGTGGGTGGTCCCGGAGCCTGATGAAGTCAAGCCTTCAAGTCACGACCTCCGACTTCTACATCAAGAATATATCCCACTTTCTCAAGTACATGGCCGACACACCGTGCAGGGGGAGCAGGCTCAGCCAAACCGACATGATTTTAATCAAACGGGAAGTAGTTGCCATCCTGAAGTCCCTGAAGACAAAGGTACTTATCCACCAGATGCAAGTGAAGCGTGACAAGATGAAAGGTCTGCCGAGCTACAACGACCTAATGACGTGCTTGACTTCCACGAGCACTCGCATCCCTCAGCTCCTGGATGTGATGGCCAGCAATCCGACTACCGCGACCCGGACCCTGCTCTATGGATATATGACTCTTCATTGGAGCTGCATTTACGGCCACCGTCCGGGGGTCTACTCCAACATGACCAACGCCGAGGTCCGAAAGGCGGATACAACTGGCACTGCCTTCGGCTACCTGGTTCATGTGAGTGTAATTAAGTAATGCATTTATTCTGGCAGAATATGCATGATTGACACTGTATTGACACTCTCTAACTCTGTCATAACAGGTAAGCAACCACAAGACGGCTAACGCGTTCGGGGAAGCGCAGCTGTACCTCACCGTGGAAGAATTTGGATGGATGAAGAGGTGGCTGGAAATCAAGGGTACGCTGAAATGCACCCAGAGTCGTTACTTCTTATACACAGAGGGGAAGAACCCGTTCAGGAAGCTTGCCTCCTCCCTGAGGTTGGCATGGGCTGATGTGGGGCTCCACGGTCCCATTAACTTCACCGACCTCCGGACAGTCCACGCCGATAATGCGAAGAGGTTTCAAGACAGAGGCAACCGCCAAAGAGTGAGTGATTTCATGTGTCACAACACTGCAACTGCGGACAAATTTTACGCGAATAATCCTTCTTTGAAGGAGGCTGCGGACATTCGGTTACTCTTCACAGAGTCACTGCAAGCAGCGGCCGCGGAATCGACAGCAGCAGCGGGAAATGAAGACACTTTTGCGGGTAGTGACATCGACAGTGACAGCTCTGGAGAGGAGCACAGCCCGGCTCCCTACCAAGACTCCCTACCAAGACATGTCAATGCTGGGCGAGCGAAGAGGGACCAGTCACTGGCCGAAAATAGCCCCTCAGACATGGGTGAAGAGAGGGTGCCATACCCTGCCCCAACTTCACCCACTCTTGTCTGTGATCAACTTGTAAATATGCAGTGTGTTGTTGTTATCACTCCCCTTGTACATACGTTGTATCAAATGTGAATGTTATTTATCTAAATAGTGTAAATAAAGTTTGTTAAAATCACGAAGTCTTCTGTTTTTAAAGCCCACTATGGGTAGTTTTCCATTAATATCCCCAGGGCCACGATATCTGGAAGTGTGAACCTCCAGCAGGGCAGGTGGTGCTGTGAAGAAGGCCGACTATGAGTGTCGATGGTCGGACGGTAAAGCACCGCAAAATACAGCTACTGTCTATATAACCGACTTCCAGCTCTGCATTGAAGTCTGATACATGTACCCCGTACACTGAGTAGACCGCGGCCGTTCCTGAGTGTCCAACCAGTGTACCTTCTGGTCCATAGGGTATGTCTATATAACCGACTTCCAGCTCTGCATTGAAGTCTGATACATGTACCCCGTACACTGAGTAGACCGCGGCCGTTCCTGAGTGTCCAACCAGTGTACCTTCTGGTCCCTAGGGTATGTAAGGGAACATCTTAGGAGTTAGCGTAGTGAGTTTTCAGAGCAGTGTAATAATGATTTGACCTACAACTAAATGTTTTTATGAATGTCCTCTGAGGAGGCAACCCAGTCTCACGGCATTTCGTGTTCACCAACACGTATTTTAATCTATTGATTCGTGTTCACCATCATGATTTGCCCCTTTTATTCGTGTTACACAGCACGATTTTAAAAGCAATGTATTTCTACTGGTAGCGTGTTTTGTGCCTGCAGGCTGCAGCACGTCTTTTTCTCCGGTCGGGTCGTGGAAGACCGGAAGCTGTGTGGTTCATAAAAACATGTTCTTACTCAATATCAAGCCACAGTTATTGCTTTTATTTTAAATCGTATAATTTCGGACTTTTGTTGCCGTCTGTGAGGAAAATAAATGGGGCTCAGAGCCTCAGGATACTGAAATCTGTGTTTTTAAATATTTGTTTCCTTCTAATTTGTTATTCTTTTCAAAATAACACACTGTTATTTACTCACCAATAACACACAATTATCCTTGCTTTTATTTATTGGTTTAATTCCATAATCTCCGGCTATTTCGGCGTCCGTCAGGAACTGAATTTCAAAATAAATATAACCGGAAACAGACGTAGACATTTCGAGCGATTACCCAAGATCCTCAGCTATGGTTTTAAGCTCGCTGATTGGATGTGTTAGCCGCAATGCATGCTGGGATTTGGTGTTTATATTATATGAAATCCGGAAAACATTTAAAAAGTATAAAATGATACTTAATTCCGAGTGCTCTTGCTTTTCTCTTTGGAAGTCATCACATAACGGCATTGTAATACACGGTTCGGCTGCATTACATATTACATATCTGCCGTAGATCTTTATTTAGAGAGCCCTGATGAGAAGACCTTTGGAAAAACTGGAAGAAATGGCGCCGAAACTGAATACTTGTTGGGTATATATCAACTATTAAATGAAACAACATCTTCAATTTCTCTTCACACAATACGTCTCCTTGCAGTATCAACACTAATTCGGCTGACTTTTACATTTGATCTAATTCATAGATAGGTTATATTTACACCATAACGGTAAACAGCTGATATAAAAGGACTGTAGTTTTTAAAGATATTACTGATTTTCTTTGAATGTAAGAATGTAAATACTGAGTCTGAAATAGTACAGCAATATGCTGTAAAATGATGTGAAAGCATGCATAAAACAATACATCTTCAGATGTTGTACATACACACTAATAATACAAAGTTATTATGGCACGTTATTGAATTTTTGTACAGAGTACATACTTTCATAGGGGGAAAGTATAAATATAGAAATATAGAATATAAAAAATCAAGAAGATACTATAAGTGATCTCTACAATAAAACAGTTTCGTGCAGGATGCACAAAGATATTAATAGGAGGAGGTGCAAAACAGAAAAACGGATTAACTATTATTTAAACATTAAATATTAAATATTAAGCCTGACAAAGTAATTAACGTCTAATATATTGCTTTCCTGCAATATTAACTATGTTGAAGCACTTATTTTAACTGATATTATACACATTAATTATACTCTTATGTATGTAGATAGAATAAGAAATGTGCAGAATATGACAGTTTAATGGTGGAGGTACACACATATTGATAGATGTCTTGTAATGCACTGTTGAGGAACCTGTGACCCAAGTTTTTCATTCGTTGCATAACTACACCGTAGTTGTGTATGATATGTCAATAAACCTTTGAAAATCTTGAAGGGGATGTGCAAAATAGCCATACTATACAGTCTTTAATTTACTATTAGTAGAGAATAACGAGTAATGAATATGCTTTATGACTTGTTTCCAATCATGTCAATTGCAGATACATGTTTAGTCTTCTCAAGCACCAACTATCAAATATCTCTCCTGATTGTTGGCACTTGACAATCCCCTTACCTGCATTTTACTCAGGTGTAACTAAAGTCTGATTTAAGGGTTGTTTATATTTTACATAATTAATCAGAATCTGCAAAGTAACTCAAATAAATGCAGTGGAGTAAAAATACCAGCTTAACCTCTGAATTGTAGTGGAGTAGAATTACAAAGTAGCAATGAGCTGTAATGTGGGTAAATATTAATGCTATAGATTAATGCTGCGCATTATGGACAGCGATTTTCACCCATTTATTAATTATATGTTTTACATTTGATAACACCAATGTGTTTACTAATGGCAACTTCTAATTGTGGGAAAAACGAAAACGTTCAGTAGAGACATGACGTCCCATAGAACATTTTGCGAAACACAATAGCCAGCATGGAGATTTCAGTATCCTGAGGCTCTGAGCCCCATTTATTTTCCTCACAGACGGCAACAAAAGTCCGAAATTATATGATTTAAAATAAAAGCAATAATTGTGGCTTGATATTGAGTAAGAACACGTTTTTATGAACAACACTGCTTCCGGTCTTCCACGACCCGACCGGAGAAGACGTGCTGCAGCCTGCAGGCATGAAACACGTTACCAGTAGAAATACATTGCTTTTACAATCGTGCTGTGCAACATGAAAACAAGGGGCAAATCTTGATGGTGAACACGAATCAATAGATTAAAAATCGTGTTGGTGAACACGAAATGCCGTGAGACTGGGTTGGAGGAGGACATAGGGATTTGCTAACTTTTGATTTCCCCCATTTTACACAAAACAAATGGAGGCAGCTCACTAACCTAGGCAGAGAGAAAATTAACAGAATCATTGAGGGAGACTCAGACATAGACCGGTCAGATGATGAGGATCCACAGTCAGTGATTGAGGAAGAGGAAGAAGTTGACAACTCAGAGGAGGAAGCATTGACTTAGGAAGAGCAGGAGACAGTTACAGAAAAAAGGCCCGTCGTCTACTATGGGCCAAAACTAACATGTACGTTTCTGTAGGATGCAGTGGGAAAACATACATCAAGTGCCTCAAGTGTCAGATGTATCTCTGCATTTCAAAAAAGGATGGAGTACTGTACTACAAAGGAGGGCTCAGTATTTGTTGAATTGAGTTGTTGTGCTCTCATGTTGTCTAAATGTACTTCCATGTTAATGTTGTTTGTATACTATGCTTCGCATAACTAACACCCGATGTCCTCTACAAAGGACACACAATAAAACAAAAAATAGTTTGTGTTAGACATTATGTATGACTAACACCCTAAAGACTTGTGTGATCTAAAAAAAAAGGACATTTGAAACCTTTTTTCTTTCTGGGTCTCAGGAACAAATGAAAAAACATGCAGGCCACTAAAGTTACATGTTAACTTACCATAGATTCTTGGTGAAGTTTGGGTCGAGGTAAAAGCTTGGTGTATTTTCGCCAATAACAGGCTACATTGCAGTATGCATTTGTTTCTTTAGTCTGTGTTTTCTTTTTTACGAAATGGTTATCTACGATGATTTTACAACAGATTCAAAAGTGGCTCAGCCAATCATAAACACAGGACACAATTATCTGTTTGTTTTGCTGTTGTAGCTGTTATTAGCAATTATAGAAGGTTGAGGCATTAAGTCTTTAATGAAGCTACAACTTGGTGCGTCCAAGGAGGATAACTGACCAGAATTGTGTGTGTTCTGTCCCTCTTTGGTCTTATGTTTAAGGGGCTCCTGAAAGCTTTATTGCACTCCTTGCCTTCATTTTATTCAACACAGTAGCTGCCCTGGACTCTCCTCTATGTTATATTAAACTGTCTGGTGCTTCTAAAATGAATAAGAGCAGCTGATACAATTGGACATTTTTGAATTCACCCTGACACTATTGTATTCCTCCAGCAAATAATGTGTGCTTTCTGCTCCTGCCGCTTCTCCACGAATCCAAATTACATGATGCTACACAAGGATTGACGTTAAACCTCTGGACACCAGTCATGCAATAATTAGTTTATCACACCTGCATGTGCTTGAGCATTGATTTAAATTATAGCAATTTTACCCAGTTTCAGCAAATTAAAAAGCCAAAAAGTTCAGGATGAAGATACAAAAAACCAAGACTCCCTGAGAGGTTGACTTCCATCAAAGACAATTTCCTCCCCATCTCCCAACAGGAGGGCTGCTGAGCAAGGGTAATCAGTAGAATACATCAAAAATGTTATAGAAAATCAGGTTATCAATCAGTACTTTACTGAAGAGGTTACATTTCACATACATCCTGTGATACGTGATTTGATCTAAACCAGCACTTCGAGGCCCTATGCTTTGTGTCAATTCAGACCCTTTGTTCAGATCGTCACTTCCTTCAGAGCACTGCCATGTCTTACACTGTGAACAGTAGAGTGTGGATTTTAACTGGGTAGCTGTTGGGAAAATACTGAATGTGCTCTTCCAATATCAGAGTAGCACAAGATAACAAAGGCCCTACGTAGCTGTGTACGTAACCGGATGTATGATTAGAAGAGCGTCAGGACACAATGTTTTAGGCATATGATAGCTATGTGACAACGATTAACATGATTACTCAGCCTCTATGGAGATAGACATATGACTGTCATGTGTATTGCTTACGCAGGCCTTTGCTAATCTGAACTAAATATTGAATACTGCTTTGAATCAGTATTCTGCATCTTGTGACTCTTGTATATAAGTATCTGAAGGACACTGTTCAGGGAACTATTTGTCCCACGCAGCCCTGTATGTGATGACTACTTCCATTCTAGCAAGGATAATAAATACATGTATCCAGATATTGAAGACCAAGCCGGTGACGAGTGATATTTTTCTAACCGTAGCACTGCCTAAAATCGCACACAGATGCAGGTAGCTAACTATAGCAACCTTTTGGTTTTCATTACCAAATCATCAGACTGATCAATTAACCAAATAAAAATAATTGTGGATCTTTTTCAATAACAGTATAGTGGTCGTGGTACATAAAGTAAATCGTAAAAAAAGACATCTAAAACTTGTATTTGTATTGTATATACTGCTGTTTTCAAAGATGGGTTTGGAGAACTGGTGCTCAATTGTTATCCGATAGGTCATTACCAGTACCGATAAGCTGCGGTATCTTCATTTGGTCATACTTCTTTGTGAACACTTATGCACTTCACAAAGCTATACAATCTCTCTAAACTACTGTATCTCTGAACTTTCTCCAACCAAATCACACACAATTAGGTTTCTCTATGTGATATTCTAATTAATAATGAAAAATAATGTTCTCTTTCATTTATTGAGGCTCCCTCGGGATGCATGTTTAAGACAAGCAGCTTTTAAATGGCAACATTAGTTTAGACATTCATGTTAAAATTACCTTATTTATAATTTCTTTTTTTTTGTGACACATGCTCCATAAAATTACAATTGCATTGTACTCTAACACATTTGATTGCTCTGTCACACTGAGTGGTGCCCTTTCATTGTTGGATAATCTAAGAAGATTATTGTGCTAATCGCTCTATGGTTTCGGATAATACTAAATCGCTATGCTAAATTCAACCAGCCTTTCCCTGATGTGGTTTTCATTTATTCTAGCAAAGTCAAGGATGTGTAATATTATTTTGTTGGGTTCAATCTTATGTTACATTTTTTATAGGATGTTCTTAAGCATTAAACATCTGTACTTACCACGTGCTGCAGCTACATGCTCCTTCTGTTAGTTTAGTGTTAGCAGCATTGCGCTTTATCTCCAGGCTGCACTTCACAGCAAAGCACCTCATGCTCCAGGATGTATCTTCATACTTTTTCTCCATGTGTCCCACTGTAGAAACATTCATTATTTCGGTTATACAGTTGAGTTTACACATTACAGATTTTTTATTTTTCAATGAACAATAGTAGTTCAAGATCGGATGTGTATTCATACTCACATATTTCACCGGCTCCAAACTTTTCACTTCTTACTTATTACCAATACATATAAAACACCCAAAACATTAACACCAATATTATTTAAAAATACAAGACCAGTGTCATTTAAAGTAAAGTAAGTAAACAAGTTAACAGCTAGTGTTAATTTCGTTGACTAAAACTATGACGAAATATGTTCGTCAACGACCTTTTTTTCCATGCCGAAAACGAGACGATGACGAGACGGCACCGACGGCAGTAAACACTAGGCTTGTTTGAGACACATTGCGGCTCGCCTCGAAAGTAGACGAGAGTAGCCGATCGCAGCCGGGGGAGGTGTCAAAAAGCTCGCCTGAAGTCGGACAGCTCCAAGTCGGCTTCTTCTTCTTCATCTTCTTCTTCGCATTCTTCTTCTTCTTCTCTCGGTTTTTTGGCGGATTGCAAACAACTTTAAGGTGCATACCGCCACCTCCGGAGTCGGCTTGACTCGGTTTGCGTTTATAAAGAATGCACACATGTGTTTAATCGTTAATGTCAGATATGTACTAAGTAAATACATTTGTTCCTGCTCAAGATTAGATTCAACTTTATTGTTATTGCACAGATTACAGGTACTGAGACAAAGAAATGAAGTTTAGCTTCTAAACAGGTGCAACAAGCAGTAAAGTGAAAAGTAATGTACACCATCTACAGAATAAAATATAGAATGAATTGAATGATGAATAAACAGTGAGGGGTATGCATACACTAGATATCAGCCCGTGAGCAGTATGAACAGTGTGTATGAATATGCTAAGATATATAAAGTATGAAAACGGTAAGCAGTATAGTATAACATATATAGATATTAATTTCATGATGATAAACATTGTGGAACAATGATGAAAAATGGGAATGGATGTGGCGACGTAAAACTGACACAAAACAACAACAAACTGTTGCCAGCCAATTGGAGAGTTTCATCAGCAGCACGTGGTAAAAACCACCAATGACCGCTCAGCTCGAGATACCAGCGAGCCGTCTCCCATCAAGCATTTCGCTTCCGCAGCTCGTGGAGAGCAAGTGCGCCAACTCGCCTCGCCTCGCTCTCAAGGCTGCGGGCGTCTTTGTCCCGCGAGATTTCAAAGTCTCATGTGGGCGAGCCTCCAGAGCAAGTCGGACAAAATGACCAACCATCATGCAACGCACTAGCAAGACGTTGATCGCAACTGCGCAGGTCTGCGCAGGTCTGCGTAGGTCTTGCTTGTCTCAAACAAGCCTAATAACTGTAACGAAATTATGGGCATAGATATGTCTCATAATTATTTGTGTGAACTTAAAAATTATTTGTGTGTAAATATGTGATTTGTAAATGTAAAACAACATCCACAAATGCATTTAAAAGATTTGCAAACTCACAAATACATTTGCAAGTGTAAAACGGATCTGCAAATACGCTAAATATGTTCACAAATTAAAAAAAGATCTGTGAATATCTCTTTAACATTTACAACATTCCGATCAGGCATTTCTGAATCCATTTTGTATTTGTGGACCAAAAATACGCTTGTGGATCTCAACTCTCTGTTCACGGATCTCAAATCTCTCTTCGCGGATCGTCTTTTTACACACACGGAATTTTGAGACATATTTTCCGCCGGTCTCGGCTAAAATCTACTCGTGTCATTCGGTTATTTTCGGAAACCACGTGATGGCCCGCTGATGACTACATTTCCGCATGATTTCAAAGTTAGAGCATGATGGTTTGTTTAATGCTCTGTTGCTCTGTTTTTGTATTACAATGAACAGCGGAACGTTAGATGCATTCTTCATCACCATCATCATCATCATCATCATCATCATCATCATCATCATCATCATCATCATCATCATCATCATCATCATCATCATCATGTTATAGTGATACAGTTAGTTTGTGTTATTGGTTCAATATAGCATATCTCGAGCACTTTCGTTGATGTTGAAGTGCAGGCTATACGCCACTTCCGGGTCCCGGGGGGGGAGCTGCTGGCAGCGAAGCAGCCCAGATAAAACTCTTTCTTCATTGTTTGTTGTGTATTCAGTCAAGCGGGTCAAAGTTACAAAGCACTTCACATCTTATTAATCGGCCTAATTTTACTTTACCAGTGCAGTAAAAAAGTATCGTAAAAAGCACCGTATTTAGGTCAGCCTTCATAGTAAGGCTACATTACATGTTATAATATTCATCGTGTCCTTTCTACTGATATATTCCTGTCTATTGCTTTCATTTGTATTTAATGTTATTGTGTTTAGACTTGTTTCCACACATTTCACAATTTGGGATGAATGAAGTATCTATCGATATATATGATATCCATCTATCTATCTATATCTGTCTGTCTATCTATCTGTCTATCTGTCTGTCTGTCTGTCTGTCTGTCTTTTTTTTGGTCCACAAATACAAAATGGATTCAGAAATGCCTGATCGGAAGTTGTAAATGTTAAAGAGATATTCACAGATCTTTTTTTAATTTGTGAACATATTTAGCGTATTTGCAGATCCGTTTTACACTTGCAAATGTATTTGTGAGTTTGCAAATCATTTTAAATGCATTTGTGGATGTTGTTTTACATTTACAAATCACATATTTACACACACATTATTTTTATGTTCACACAAATAATTATGAGACATATCTATGCCCATAAAAACTTGACGAAATAAAAACAGGATGAAGGTGACTCAATATGACTAAAACTAAAAAGGAAATTTAACACAGGACTAAGACTAAAACTAAATAAAAAAATAGGTGACGAAATTAACACTATTAACAGCTCAATCGTAAGGTCAGATAGGATTACCAGTGTTCAGTGAAATAATCCACAAATTGAATGTACAGCATCCAATATTTACAACATCAAATTACTTCAAATTAGGGCTGCTCAATTAATCGTATTTTAATCGTATTTTCATCGTATTTTAATCATATTTTAATCGCGATTACGATTATGGCTTGCAACAATTACGAAAACAACGTAATCGAAATAAAACGATTATTTTTTTATTATTATTATTAATAATTTGGTTTTTCAGTTGAATTATACTTAAAGTTCAGGGTATCAACTGTTAAAAACATACTCCTTTTTCTCCAATAAATGGATGTTTTCAAAGTCAATGAATAATTGCATTAATAATCGCAAATACAATTATTGACCCAAATAATCGAGATTATGATTTTTGCCATAATCGAGCAGCCCTACTTCAAATGCTTCCTTTTTTATTTTACAATGAGGATTCATAAGGTTTTATCCAAGCCCAAAGTTATGGCTATACGATTCAAACAGCATTCGACAATGATGTCCGTGTGTATAATAAGCATGACATGCACCATAGACATGCTGTAGTCCAGATGCACAAATGATGAATGTTTTATTGAAAAAGTAAAGCCAGATTATGTCCGTCCCAAAAAACACAATTAAAATCAATGAATTTGCAATGACAAAAACAACTTTATTTATATGGATTAGGTACTGAAAGGATAACGTTTTTGTCACTTGTACCAATAAATTACGTATCTCCCCACTGAAATTCCTGGGAGTATTCTCCTAAAAGAACATTTTGTTTTAGGTGCAAAGAAGAAGAGTAAAGACAATCCCCAGAAAGGCAGTTTTTTAGGGTTCACATAAAAAAAGTGACTGTAGTTTATATATGAAGCAGGCTTGAAAATCGCCGCAATTATCAGAAACTGTATCATCTACCTAATTACTCCTTTACAAAGTGAGTAATCAACATCTAGTAATCAATATCTAGCAATCTAACGGGCACATATTGCTTAAATATATTTAATTGGCCAATGCAGCACCAACCAAACATTATATTTCATTCTGGCAAGTTGAGCAATGTTCAACTTTTTGACTACTCAACCCTGTGTTTTTTGGGTCTGCTGAGCCAACGCAGTGGCTTCATACAGTAAAGATAAATGAAAGGTCTGCTTTTCCTTTTGATGCAGGGCTAATGTCTTTTTGAACTTGAAAGTGTAGGCAATGACAGAGAGACGCAAGTAGAGCCCATTTGACAGAAATGGGGGATTCATTATGTGACTATCGTCAAGCGTACTAGAATCTCCAGGCATAATTACAAAAAGCCCCTTAATTTTTCCTTTTGCCAATGTTTATAGCCTGCTTGTTTTCTAAAAGATTGGATGACATATGGCTAGAGTTGAAAATCACTTTATATTGTGGAAAACACCAAGTGGGATTTTGCAGAGCCCACTGGAAACAAACAGGCCTGCATTTAAATGCTAAACTTGCTATAAGGTAAATACAATGCAGAGTTACTATTTATTATGCATGATAGCACAACAGGTTTTATTCTTGCCCTGGTAAAACAAGTTAATATAAAGTGAATGTATTCACCTCTTTTCAATTTGTTCTTTGAAATATCTATTTATTATTAATGTATGGTTTATTCAACAGGGACATTATATTGCTGTAAATGTGCCAGGCAAAGAGGCAGTTTTTCATCTGTAGTCCCTGGACAGATGTTGCAAAGTCACCCTAAAAACAAATTATAACATTGCATTGAAGCATATGATTTGACTTTGTTTACTAGTCAACCAATGACCTCCCCAGTCATTGCTGATCTTTACGAGGCAGCAAGAGTTGGGGCGCACAAAGAAAACACACACATTGTACAAGCTCAGTATTTGCAGGAACGGCAGCAACAAGCTCATTATTTCCCATTCTCTTTTATCCCACAAGCTATGGGGCGTGTTGCTCTTGTCAGTCTCTGCTCCCCGGCATTCCCAACCTGCTGCGCTGATGCTGATATTTCTTTGAGAGACTCCACTCATCTCTCTGAGATCTCTAAGGGTCGAAGGCTGTGCAGAGAAAATGCATTGTGAGCCTGAAAATAGAGACCTAGTTATGTCTAAATTATGTATACTCATATTGATAAAGGTATACAAGAACATTGTTTTGATTAGTGTCATCAGATGTGACAGGCTAATCATTGTTTTTAAGATCGTCTGATCCAACAGTATACTGTATAACTGAATTACTAATGGTGAGCAGTCAATTCAGAAATATAAATGTTTAAGTTGTACTGTTTAATTAATAATGCCCATGCTACATGATTAAACATGTTCTCTATTCATCAGCTTTGTATTGCCAATTACAATGAACACACTGAAACTGAACATAGGGCCTTAACATTGGGCGTTAAGATGCTTCATGGCCATTTGATCGTAGAGAGACATTTTGTTTTTAGAAGAACAACAAGTGCTGCACCAGCTTCGTGTTTTAATGTCTATTTTTACTGTCTTAAATGGTTTCTTAATACAAGAGATGATATAATCGCTCAAAGATGAACAGAGGTTAATTCTCTAGGCTATGTGTCAGACTCAAGCTGTGTTGGAATTTCATAGAGATATTTTGCCATCTACGTTTTCAAACTGTATGTAGTGCATACTGACTTCCGGAATAATGATTAAGGACACTGAACTAAACTCGAGCAATACGTCTTCTCTTTATCACACGAGTGTTTTCATCATGACGTTACTGGTACAAGTGACTGTAGAATGAAAGTTGTTTATCATAAGTCAATCAATATTACCTCCTCCACTCAATTTAATATTTTACAGTATTACAGTATTATTTTTATGGGAAATAATATTTGGAAATGTGTTCTTACAGTACATTTTACATATGAGCTCTCGCACTTTTCCTCTTGACTGTACCTTAACGTTACTTGCCATCATTCATAATTCATCCAACATTTAATTATTTAAACTGTCTGCCTAGCAGTCCACCAATGGCTAGTCTGAAAAGTTGCAATACATTTTCAAGGAGGTTGAGTGTACACAGTTAACTTACATTGCGTACAAAAAATCAAAATGCTATGCAGTTGGAATGCATCACACACTTAAAATGTGACATCTCACTCAGGAAAAGGTTTGCAATTTAAAATGCAGCCTTAGTCAACAACCCATAAAAGTGCTTACTTATCAGGGTCAATATATTTTCTAATTGTCTGTCACACGAGAAGACAAGCCACCGATTAGCAGAAAGCAGACAGACAGGTGAAATGTCGGTAAGGGAAACAACCTCCATTAATGGAAAATAATTCAACCTTTGCCCCTGCATAGCTATAGGAGATCCTGGTTATGTCACCATGTATTCAGTTCATGTATCCACCAAAGTTCTCCTTCACCGAGGTGTCATCTGTCCTTCACTACAGTTAGGCCTTTAATGGACATTCTCATTCTGAGTTGTGTTTCACTTGTCTCTACTGTGGCAAGGTCACTGTCACTCACGGACTGAAGGCAGTTATGACACTAAAGACACATTAAACATAACATCACAGGGAGAGAAGTGCTTCCTTCTTCCATGTAACATCTGATTGACGGATAGATTATCAAATATTAATGAGATAGGAGCTATATAGTGATAGAGTTTGGGAGGAAGATGACAGTTGCCATGTTCTCGAGATACATCACCCCATCTCCCAATGTATTGTTTCTTCCCCTGCATCTTTGGAGCATGCAGTTTAAGGCACACAAATAATACAGGGTCATGCAAAGTGCAAGTTGGAGTCAGGAATATAACAACATTGTCAGTACTTTCTCTAGTTTTAATTCTTATCGAAGTATAACTCACCAACAAAACTAAAAGCAATGCTAGGCAACAGCAACATGCTAACTTGCACAAACACAATTATATTGATTTGATTCCTTAAAAAAATAAAGAGTATAGCGTCTTCACATTCATATTCAGTGTTATCATTTTTTGTGTGATGTAAAACCCTAGCTAATCACTATAATTTGCTAGCTACCTTGACACAGTTACATCCAATATGGCTGTTTGTTCGAATGCATTGTTATAGTAATGTTGAATTTTAGGACGAATGTAGATCACAAAAGATACAAGTGCCACCCCTAATGATAAATGACGATTGGAACTGCTTGTATTTTCAATTGTAGCTGTGGTTTTCCTCTGTGGTAAATAGCTAATTAGTTCAAGCATAACCCAATGTGTATATATTGTTAGATGGATGTAACATTGAAGCACAAATATCCTGAGCTAACAAGTCAATCTGTGACTGTAGCAAGGTGATTTTATAGTTGCCAACACATATAATACATTTCTTGAAATACATATTTACATTTAGGGTGAGATTTGGACTTTGTGTTATGCGCTGCCAGATAAGGATAATATAAACATTTAAAAAAAAATTCATGACAACTTATAAAATCCCCTTACATTTCAGAACAAAGAAAATATCCTGTAATTGTTGAAGGCAGATGTCCCATCACTACAGCCACTCTATCACGGTCTAAATAATTAATCTCTTTTAATGGATATTACTGGCTGAGATGAAGCACCAGACCTAAGTAATAATGGCTGGAGGACAGGATAGGTGACCAATGATGAAAGTTAGGCAAAAAAGCAATATGTGCTATTTGACAAATCATTTTAAAATGTGTGTCAGTTTCAGCTGAGAATGATGTGATATTGCTCATAAAGTCCTCCATTTGATAGTTCTGCTACTGCTGTTATTTGAAACTAGGAGCTCTGGGGGAACCAAATTAAATGTCATAGCACTCACATTCAGACTGAAGTCATTTCATTGATAAGGAGTATGAAGGTAGATATGGTGCAAAATGTGAGAGCGTGTAAAACCTGATGTGAGCACTTGCAGAAAAAAAAGTTAGTGTTATTACATTTACACTTGTATAACATATCCACGTAACTGTGAACCAAATGTACACTTGTATAAAATATCCACGTAACTGTGAACCAAATTTACACTTGTAAAAAATATCCATGTAACTGTGAACCAAATTTGAAGTCACAGAAAAAAAATGAACTTAGAGATGAAATGTTCACTTCCAGAAAAATACATATTTTTAAAATATATTTTCCATTACAACTACAACTTTATTTATTACAACCTCTCAAATCAGTCATTACAACTTGACGAATCTGCTCTGTGGCAGTATAAATCGACGAATCTGCGGTCTTGACTTTTGCTACACTTCTTGCGATAAATGTGTCGCAAAAGTAACATGACATGGTGCGTCAATCAACGGTAAGTTTTGCCCATTACTTGCCCAGTATTACTTTGAATATTATTATTGTGATTGAGAATTAAATCGGCTTTGAAGATCATCGTTTTATATTGTGCAGTTTAGCGGCAAAATAACGTCAGTCAGCCAGCTAACGCTAGCTTTGTTGAGTTTATGCTAGCTAAACAAGTAGTGGTTGTAGTCTATACAGCAGTAATTCATATATTATAACCTACTGCTTTGGCACTAACGGTTGACAACCGTTTATGAAAATAAAACCAATTGAACTGTACTGAAATAATGACAAGTTTTATAATTGTCTTGGGCTCCTGTTGTGTTTTTAAAGCCTTTGTAAATTATCCATGCTATTTTCTATTTAGCTAACGTAGAAGTAGTGTATGTGAAATCAACCTCACAATAAGATGTGTGTATATTACAATTATTAATGTCATATTTCAAGATGATTACTTAGATATTACAATATGGTTGGTTGAGCTGGAGTTCATTATTGAGTTAATGTCATAGTCATCTGAAGAACGAACCCAAACCTTGTTGTTTTTATTAATTGTATTACAAATTGATATCAAATAAACAGTAAGCATTGGTAACACAATTTCCAAAGTTATATAAATAAAAAGGACCCTGACTCGGACAATACACAATCCAACATGTTCAACAGAAGAGAATCAGTTATATTGTTTGTACACATGGTACTTTACATATATATATATATATATATATATATATATCTGTTTGTTTAAAGTGTCCAGATGATGCAAACAGGCTGGACCAGAGAGTGAGAGACAGAACTGGACTCCTCACAGCAGTGAACTTCAGCACAGGTACTAAGACTCTTTTTTCATACTGTACAAAGAATCAAGAACGATATTGGTTGAAATGAATGAAGTATTGACTTTAATACACTGATATACATTCCATTAAACAATACTAAATACGAGATCACCTACACATAATTTCAGTTGAGGGTTTTTTCCATGCAAAAAGTCACATTTAGATGTTAACAAGCAATATGACTTTGTCAGCTTTCTAATTTCATGTATTGAAGGCAAAGATATTTAACACATAGTGAGAACTGCTACTATTTATCTCTCAATATTGTCTGTAAAAAACGTGGTAAAAGTTATTCTTTAAGTGAGACAACAGAGCAAGCTTCTACAGTTGCAGTACGTTTTTATAACAGTTAAATATTATTTTGATAATAACATATCTTTCAATGTTGATGAATTTCATACTGTTCATTCATAATCTGATTACAATTAAAAAATATTGATATCAACAGCCCCATAACACACACACACACCTCTTTCATAAATAGCACACTTGTTCTGCAATCATGTTTTATGTTTCCTGTAATTTTTGTTAGGAAAGGACATGGCCGAAAGACACAACATCTTCTCCTTCTCTGAGGGTCAAGAAGAACATCCAAGAGGAACATTACAAGCTGATGTTATGAGATTGTAAGACCAGGACAGGACATTCACTAAGAAACTACTTTTATTGTGAAAACAAAGATCTGCACACCGAATATTTTTGTAGTCTATCAGGACCATTATTTGTTTGTGACACTGCCTGCACCTCAGAGAAGGGGTGGTTATAGTCAGGGTTATAAAATGTGGCGAAAAACATAGTCAGCTGATCGAATGCACCTATTTCCACATCTACACTCCATCAGCTGATTATTTCTATTTTCCTCACTTTATGAGCTTCACATCACCTGTGCCTTGTACCGCAGAGTTTGCAACGTCACAAATAAATGGGGCCAATCTTCAGTCAGATGTGAATGTGTAATATAACATTTTCAGTAAGAATAATGGACAAAAGGAGTGCAAATACAATGTATTGAAATGTGAACCAAAAGTTAATCAAATGTTTTAAATAAAAAGCACATATGGACAGAAGGTGTAAACCTATTAAACACATTTAGTCAAATAAAGTGACAGACTAGGCCTGTGCAGTTGGTATCAGCTATGCCCAGCATGGAATCCTCCATCAGGCCTGGTTCTCCTCGCTGAGGAAAGACCCTCAGTCCTCTCCAAACCAACAGACAGGACGTCCATCACACGGAGGTTTCTCCCTGAAGTCTCTGCAGCCCTCTGGACACCACGCTTTCTCAATCCGTCCACACTGAATATGAGAGGGGCAAAATGTAAATAATAAATGCTTTAGACAATAAGAAATATAAAGTTGACTGTTGAGTTGCTCAGTTTTTTTAGATTGTCAATACTATTACTGTATAACTAATATCTCAGGTTAAGAGGCACCTTCAAATACAGATTGGTCTTTACATATATGTTGTCTTTTGAATTGTTTGTCTAAAGTCAAGGATCTAGAACTGGTACTTAGTTTTAATTTTTTTAATTTTATTTAACCTTTATTTAACCAGATAAAATAATTGAGATTTAATCTCATTTGCAATGCTGACCTGGCCAAGAAGGCAGCAACGTTACACATAACACATAACACAAACATATAAAATACAGAGAACATAACTAAGAAAACAAAAGATAAAAAAGCAGTCACTACATTGTGCACATTAGGACAGTAAGAAAGGTGCACTACTTATTACTGCAAGAGCAGCTGGTGGTAAGGACTTCAGACAACTTCAATCTACTATTGAGACAAGTGCCCTCAGTTTGAGGCGTGATTGAAGGTCATTCCAAGACCAAGGACCATAATAAAAAAGACTCCTTTTCCCAGCCTCAGTCCGCACAGCAGGAACCTGGAACCGTATCCAGGCGCTGGATCTGAGGTTGTAAGAGTCACAAACTGGAGCAAATCTGGCACATATGTACAGTGGAAGCTTACCTAAAATGGCTTTATACATTAATAAAAACCAATGCTGCATCCTACGCATAGTAAGTGAGGACCATCCAGTTAGGCTATACAGTTTGCAATGATGAGTCCTATAGGGTGCATTTGATATATAACGCAGTGCAGCATGGTAGAGTGGGTCAAGTTTGGCCAAAACAGTGAGACAGGCAAATCTATAAATGGTATCACCGTAGTCCAGCTGGGACAGGAATAAGCCAGAGACCAACCTTTTACGGGATGAAGTTGAAAAACAACATTTAAGTCTGTAAAGGAAGCCAAGAGTGATTTTAAATGTCTTAGTTAGAACTTCAATATGGTGTTTGAAGTTGAGATTACTGTCCAAACAAACTCAACAGAGACGCCATCAAGGGTGTCAATGGAGAAGCAAGAGGACGCTGACTTGGGAGCAAAAAGCATTGCTTTGGTTTTCTTACTGTTCAAAAGCAGTTTGGAATGAAGAAGTGCATGCTGCAGCGTGATAAAGTCAGATTCTAGATTGGAAACGGCCATATCCAGAGTAGGAGCACATGAATATACAATAGTGTCATCAGCATATATATGATAGGTAGAAAATTGCATCTGATTACAAATATTGTTTACATATAATAAAAAGAGCAAAGGCCCCAAAATAGAGCCCTGTGGAACTCCCTTCTTCAAGGTGACAGGGTCAGAGACAGTACTACCCAACCTGACGCATTGAGTACGGTCGGTTAGATAACTCTGAAACCAGCAAATGGCCTTATGACCGAAACGAGACATCAACATAACATTAGACATAATGTGGTGATCTACAGTGTCAAATGTTTTGGCCAGGTCAATAAACAATGCAACACATACAGATTTGTTATCCAAAGCAGCCTTAATATCGTCTAAGACTTTCAGACTGGCAGTCACAGTACTGTGCTTTGATCTGAATCCAGATTGCATTGGGTTAAGGATGTTGTGTGAATTTAAAAAAAGTTTTAGCTGAGTAGAAACTAGGGACTCGAGAATCTTTGATAACGCAGAAAGATTTGAGATAGGACGATAGTTATTTAACTCTGTGGGATCACCAGCTTTCAAGAGGGGCGATACCAGAGCTTGCTTCCACACAGCTGGCAATGTGTGAGTGGAGAGATTACATATATCAGTTACTGGTTGTGCTATAATCTGAGCTGCAATTTTTAAAAATAATGGGTCGAGGCCGTCAGGCCCGGCAGACTTTTTAGGATCAATTGAGTGCAAACCCTGTAAGACTTCAGAGACCGAGAAATAAGCTAAATCAAAAAGTGGGGAGTTCATCTCTTGACTAGGGCTGTGAGTACGACCATTTAGAGAGTCATGACTTTGCTCATCAAAAATGTGACCAGCCTTTTTGAAGTGAGCATTGAAAGCATTAGCCATACCATCTGCATCTGAAATAAAAGAATCACTGACCTTCAGTTTTTTTGGGAAACTAGAAACCTTCTTGTTCTGAAGTGATTTAATTGTTTTCCAGAACTTAGAATGGTCATTAAAACAATCAGTGGTTAAGCTCAGATAGTAATCAGCTTTAGCTTTTTTAATAAGGGCTGAAAATGTATTTCTGAGGACACAAAAAAGAAGCCAGTCATCACTAGTGTTAGACTTTCTAGCTAAGGACCATTGCTTATTACGATCATGAATTAGATCCGAGAATTCTCTAGTAAACCATGGAGTGTTCCTATTCTTGACTCTGAATTTCCTAAGGGGAGCATGTCTATTAATAATCGATAAAAAGTGATCAATAAAAAATTGGACGGCAACATCGACAGATGGAATTAACGCTATGAAGTGCCATTTAACCTCCGCCAGATCGTGAAGGAAAGCCTGCTCAGAGAAGTGTTTGAAGCAGCGCTTGAGCACAATAAGGCTCTTGGCTTTGGGCAACTTAGTGCTCCTAACGCATGCAATAGTGCAATGGTCGCTGATATCATTAGGAAAAACACCAACAGACACATACTTATGAGCTGCATTTGTTAGAATGACATCTATAAGGGTATCGTTATTGGGTTTTGCAGGGTTTATTCTCGTGGGACTATCAATAAGCTGAGTTAAGTTTAAAGAATCGGAAACCTGCTTAAACTGTGAAGATGTATCACTCAACCAGTCCCAATTTAAATCACCCAATAATATGATTTCAGAAGAAAACGTAGACAACAATTCAGTAAGGCTAGTAGTTGCATCCATGATGGCCGATAGAGGCCTATAACAGCCAATAACAGTGAGAGGAGCATTTGCTATAGTTATTTGGACTGCTAGAAACTCAAATTGCCTTGGAATTGAAATTGAGTGAAGGACTGAGCACTGTAGTTTCTCAGCAGTGTATATTGCAACACCACCAGCTCTGCCCTTACGATCTGCTCTGAATACATTATATCCATCAATGTGAATAACAGTATCAGTGACAGATGGTTTTAACCAGGTTTCAGAAACTACAACAATATCAGGCTTAGCAACTAAAAACCAGGTCTTGAAAACATCTAATTTAGGCACTAGACTTCTCGCATTAACATGCAGAAAACCCAATCCTTGCCTACAGCTAAACTCTTTCGGAGTTGGCAAATGATGCAGGGAAGCAGAGAAACACTCAGGACCAGGGTTAATGTTAACGTTACCAGAGAGTAAAAGCAGTAACAATATTAACAGTCTGGAAGATGATTTTTTCACATAGGCTCTGGACGCGTCGCTCCTCAGGGGTAAAAACTATCCGATGGAGTCAGTGCTCCAGAGGTTCCACCATCCGAATGTCCGAAGTGAACAGAGATATTGCTGGGAGGCAATCCGTCAGTTTTGCC
This sequence comes from Champsocephalus esox, assembly GCA_036324585.1. Classification (NCBI taxonomy): domain Eukaryota; kingdom Metazoa; phylum Chordata; class Actinopteri; order Perciformes; family Channichthyidae; genus Champsocephalus; species Champsocephalus esox. The sequence goes on from CM070482.1 coordinate 23,002,818, forward strand.
GACATGCGGGCTGACAATTAATCCCAGGAGAAAGGCGAACACAAGTGTAGCTTTAGGCAACATTGTGCCTTGACACATTGTGACTTGGATCCGCAGATCAGGTCGATCAGCAGCTCAGGTCAATCAGCCCCGACAGCACGGCAGGACAGACAGCAATCCAGAGTCCGAAAGAGCGACCGCTCAGGCAGAGAGCAAACAATCCAGTCGCAGCGAGGCACCGGCACAAAACAGCCCAAATACTTAAGCTTTTAAAATGTTTTTAAAAGCACAGAAGACCAATTTAAAAATGGGTCTAAAAAGCAAAATAAAAATTATAAAATGTCAGTATGCACAAGAAGAACGAGAATGAGACAAACACTAACAGAGACAGAAACAAATCAACGTGCTGCCATCTTGGAACACACACCTGGGTGCAATCAGCACCCAGGTGTGTGTTCCTGATACAGTCTGGCTATTATGCTGTTTGGAGGAGGCCTCACAGGTAAGAGCACTAACTAGCTACCATCACACGTATCTTAGCTTGACTTAAATGTATTAAACGTATAGTTCAGTGATGGCAAAATATAAATAACTTATGTCATGCAAACATATTCATATTTGCTTGATTCCAGAGTTGAATTTAGCACAATTGCATACAAACGTTAAGGGATTTTAAGATTCTGAAGTCTTCGTTCAAAATAGAAAATAGCATGGATAATTTACAAAGGCTTTAAAAACACAGCAGGAGCCCAAGACAATTATAAAACTTGTCATTATTTCAGTACAGTTCAATTGGTTTTATTTTCATAAACGGTTATCAACCGTTAGTGCCAAAGCAGTAGGCTATAATATATGAATTACTGCTGTATAAACTACAACCACTACTTGTTTAGCTAGCATAAACTCAACAAAGCTAGCGTTAGCTGGTTGACTGACGTTATTTTGCCGCTAAACTGCACAATATAAAACGGTGGTCTTCAAAGCGGATTTAATCCTCAATCACAATAATAATATTCAAAGTAATACTGGGCAAGTAATGGGCAACATTTACCGTTGATGGATGCGCCATGTCAGCGGACTGGTCGCGACACGAACCCGGTACGTCCACACAGCAGCTTTTCAAAAATCTTGAGAATCTTGGAGCTGGGCGTGTCTGGCAGCTTGGGGATTTTTTGCGAGCAATGCGACCAACAACCAATCACATGAATCTCCCGCCCCCGACATACAAAGCAAAAAACCCCGGGGATTTTATGCGAGCAATATATAGATATATAAACTCCCCAAACAGGCGAAAACCTACCAGTTTCACCCACTGTCTCTGCCACCTCCCTCCATGCCTGGTTTCTCCAGTTTGTATCCCGTTAATAGTTCTGGTCGTAAAGAACCGGGTGATTTGCTTCCGTAATTTCTCGTTTGGAATATGAGGAAATGAACTGCGGTCTGGTTCTCCCTGCTTACACATGGTTTGATTGGATAGCGCTTCTACTGTCAGATTTGCATAAACGTGTTTGATTGGCTGGCGCTTCCAGCTCAGCTTCAAAAGTTGAACATTGCTCAACTTTTGAATCATGGAGATCCTGGACATCCTAGAAATCTTCGCTTCGCTCCCCCACAATGCAGTTCGGCGAAAAGCGAGGCAAAGTGACGTCATCCCCATTCAAAGTCAATGGGAAGAGAAGCGTTGGGAGCGGTACCCGTACGTCCACACAGCAGCTTCAGAAGAAACTTCCACCAACTTAGCAGTCTCCAGTCACCCGAGCCTCGTCCTTCTGATAGCTCCGCCCCTTTGCTCCAACCCCCCTCCCTCCCCCCACATCTACAGGTGAAAATTACTTTTGCGACACATTTATCGCAAGAAGTGTATCAAAAGTCAAGACCGCAGATTCGTCGATTTATACTGCCACAGAGCAGATTCGTCAAGTTGTAATGACTGATTTGAGAGGTTGTAATAAATAAAGTTGCAGTTGTAATGGAAAATATATTTAAAAAATATGTATTTTTCTGCAAGTGAACATTTCATCTCTAAGTTCATTTTTTTTCTACAAGCTACAAAACTTTTTCTTTTCTTCTGTGACTTCAAATTTGGTTCACAGTTACGTGGATATTTTTTACAAGTGTACATTTGATTCACAGTTACGTGGATATGTTATACAAGTGTACATTTTGTTCACAGTTACGTGGATAGTTCATACAAGTGTAAATGTAAGCACACAAGCTCAGATTCTGTGCTCACATCAGGTTTTACATGCTCTCACATTTTGCACTTTATCTACCTTCATAAGGAGAGCCCTTCCCTTAGAATTACCCAATACATTAAAACAACTTTGAATAATCCTTTACAGAGCTGTCCCCTACAGGTGCTTTATGATCCTTTAAAAGTCATCACTCTCTCTACAACCTCCAGTTCACTCTGTCTTTTCGCTCACAATGATCCATCAGTCTGACAGCAAAAGACATATTTGTCAGCAGATAATGAAAGCCCCTGAAGGATTGTCATTCCGCTTCGACCGACATGCAAAGGAACGCTGATTTTCATGTTTTCTGTTCTCAATCTATGTTCTCGTCTTTGTGGTAATGAGTGCAAAATGATTAGTCAAAATACTTACATGAAAGGTTACGTAAATTAAACCTAGGTCAGTTATTTGTCATATAATTCACTGTGTCTTGTTTTAAATAACCATGATTTATTTGAGTCTTATTTTGATTCATTGCTGCTGTGTGGTTGAGTGATGTGATTAATATGCCTGCTGTCTTCTGGGAGAAATCCAGTAACCCTGCATCAGTACATCTGTAGTTCACCTGCTGAGTGTGGCTACCGCTGCTGACACCGGAGTATCAACAGAAAATGTGAAAACAGCTAATTTAGCCTTTTTTCTAGTCCTCCACTATATTTTCCTCACTTATATCAATCACCATCACAACACCACGGCCATGTGAGAAATGCCAAGGCTAAATAAGTAAGCACACATGTGTGTGGTGTAAATACTACTATAGTATTATTTTTGATATATTTTTTCAAAAACTAAGTTAGTATAACTATTTTTCAATATTCTGACATTGACATGTGTTATAATGAGGCCTTAATATATAAACCTATATTTTACTTGATCTGCATTCATAACCATTCAAAGGTTTGGTAGTTTGTCCTATGCTGCGATGGCATCCATTCAGCAGCAATAAACATGCTGTTGACGTAACTGAAATGAATCATCACCATCTTTTTTTCACACTCTTGTCCCATATTTTATGAGAGACCTCTGTATCATGAGCACAGCAGCTGTTGGTTTGGGTATATGGGGACTTGGCCTTCAAACAATATAATTCAATTTATGAAAATGTAAAGCAAACTTAAAAAAAGGCTTGAATGCCTACACCCCTTTTCAGGTAAAACTGATCTGCATTGTACGTCTTGAATAGACATTTTAATGTCCCTAAAATGCCTAGAACGTTATGCACAAGAACTGTGTGGAAATATGATCAAATTACAGTCTACATTCAGTCTAATAAATGACAGCATACATGCGGAAAATCAACAAGTGTTCCAAGTGCAACAGGAGTGTTTGGTCTCTTTGGAAAATGTTTGCCTGCCATGTTATTTCACAAGTGTAGGATTGTAGCAGGTGTGAAGATGGTGGGCAATATGTTGTTCATATATGTTCTCATTGTCAAGCAACCAGCCTACAGCTCCCACTGTTTTGCTTACCTTTGTAGCCTCACAGATAGAAGAATGATTATGACAGTGTGTGAATTTCAACTGGAGAGACGGAAAGTCAGGGAAAAATGCAGCTGATAAGAATAATGATACAGTATCTTTTAAAATGAAAAAGTGCAACTGTTTACTGCAAAAATATGGTGAATAACACATTCTATGAATGAATCCCTTTTTATACACTAAACTACTGTCTGTGAAGATGATTTTGGACAGCCCTTATCTCTAAACCAGAAATGGTACACTTATATTCAGTTGATGCTCTGCGTTCTTATCAAAAGAAAGAATGCAGGAACCATATCTAGGGGGAATATGTGTTTCTCAATACTGTAGCTTTAATATCATTCAATATGACAATTTTGTAATTATTTTCACAAGGAGTCAGAACAGATGGACTTCTTTATGTACCATGAATCCTAGTATTACTATATATGACTTTCCTCTAAGATGTGATTGTGTTGTGAATGCACATTATTATTTCAGTTCTGGTTGAGACCTAAAGGAAATGTTTTAGGATATTAAAGATATTATTGATGATTGAAAACATAGACTGATGTTCCATTCTCTTTACTGTTTTAGTTAATACTCCTTCAATATGTCTGTTGGAAAGGGGTCGTTCTTTCACAGCTTATGAGAGTTGACATTTGGAGATTACCAGGCAAGCAACACTTAATTACCACATTTGTACTCAAATACAATCAATTGCGAAATAATACCCTACTGTAGGCTATAAGTGGTTGAAATAATTGCAGGTAGGTCTAGGGTTGCCCCCGAGACTGTAGTCATGTCCGAGTCCCCAAGCTCCTCGGCAGAAGCAATTTGTCTTCTGGTACAGAAGCCCCACCGAACAGCCACACTATAGCAGAATCAATAGGGGCTATCAAATGCATTCAATCAGACCTTTGTGCCACTGAAGGCAACCATATGTCAGCATTACCTTACTTTGAATGTACTAGCTTGATCTAACCATTAGGCTAGGGTTTATCACCTGTTGTATCATGTATTGTAACAACAGCATTATTTCATTTGTAAAATGTATGTTATAGAAATAAAAAAATACAAACCTCCACACATTTATATACATGACACAAAGCTAATAATTGCTATCAGGAGTTTTGAAAGAAAAGGTAGCAAGGCTCATTGAGGATAAACATTTTGAATCCAAAGCACCTCTTCAAAAGACTAAGTTTGAGCTACCAATCTGAAGTCAAGGTGGCAACTGACAACTGAGCCACACTGCACTGTAGCTACTGTATGCACGCATTACCAATGAAAGCCTCGAACCTTGAACAAACATTTTGCTCACATCTGATTACTTAAAAGGGTCATAATCCCAGAATCCTCTATACAACGATAGTCTGATGTCTGTTAAAGCCTGCCTAGAGAGATGTGAAGACTTTAGATTCAAGTTAATTCAAGTTAAACAACATATTTGAAGTGATAATGCAAGTCCAGGAGAACCAATAATGGTAAGGGTGCCATGTGGAGTTTTAATGTAAACACATGTGGCTTCCAGCACTGTTAAAGCCCACTATGTACACTGAACAAAAATATAAACGCAACACTTTTGTTTTTGCTCCCATTTTTCATGAGATGAACTCAAAGATCTAAAACATTTTCTATATACACAAAATAACCCTTTCTCTCAAACATTGTTCACAAATCTGAACAAATATGTGATAGTGAGCACTTCTCCTTTGCCAAGATAAGCCATCCCACCTCACAGGTGTGGCATATCAAGATGCTGATTAGACAGCATGATTATTGCACAGGTGTGCCTTAGGCTGGCCACAATAAAAGGCCACTCTGAAACGTGCATTTTTGCTTTATTGGGGGGGGTCTGGGGGGGGGTCCGAAAACCAGTCAGTATCTGGTGTGAGGGGTAGGGTTAGGGTTAGGGTAATGTTGTGAATCGAGTGGCCCATGATTGTTGTTGGGGTTATGGTATGGGCAGGCGCATGTTATGGACGACGAACACAGGCCACTCGATTCACAACATTACCCTAACTCTAACCCTAGTTACCCAACCCAAAAGTGTTGCGTTTATATTTTTGCTCAGTGTATATCAAAACAAAATGAAACACACTTTTATCTTTGTAATAAAGCGTTTGCAAAGCCATTTTTTAAAAGTGAATAGTTGCAATTTTTGGGCCTTGTTTCAACATGTTAGCCCATTATTGCCACCTGTAGACCAGCAGACATTGCATGGGACCATTACAGAATTGGACATGGCTTCACCAACATCCAAGCGCCCTCACCCCGCATCTTTCAATGTCCGAATTATAACTGTGTCCAAACTCTTTTATAATTTCCTAGAAAAGGCCAATTAGCAGAACGCAGAGTACCTCCCACTATTTTTCTTTCAATCCATTATCACAATAGGCAATTACATGGCTTTTCATCCTGCATTCAAGTGGGGCCATAAAGAAAAATGGCTCTTTTTGTAAAAAGAAGCTGCCTTCTATTAGCCTTTTAAGGTTCAGCAATGGCAGTGTTTGTCTCCACTGGCGACTGTGACAGGAAGATTCACAAGATGTTCAAATGGACTGGTGATGTGACGGGGTGGCTGAGTGTATAAGTTATGGTTAGACATTTCAGAAGAGTCTAATGGGTTTTTGACAGCCAGAAGCAGCAGCAATGGACACGGTGGTGATTAGACGCAGATTAATGACCTGGCAACCTGAAGGTGAGATGAGGGACTGGCTTTACATCAAACTGGCAGATTCTCGTGTTTGATCATTTCCTGATTTGGTGCCAACCAATTGATTATAAATGTTTGATCAATCATAATAGACTGAGACCATTAGGGGAGACAGCATTCCAGGACATGTACTGTACATAAGGGTTAGGGTTAGACAGAACATGTACAGTAGGGTTAGGGTTAGACAGGACATACGTACAGTAGGGGGCTGATTAGCCTTTAGCTAGATGCATTTTGTAGAAAGCAAATTAAGTCCTGTAAACAAATGACTTAATAAGTGAGCACTGCGCTGCTCTGGATTTACTAATAATAAATCACAAGGTACAGACCGAAACCACTGGGATGTGTAATTAACTCCATTCTTTTTTTCAATGTATATATTCAATATATATAAAAAAAGGAAAGGAGAAACATTTCGGTATTGAAATTGATCCCATGTATGAAAAGGTGACATATACTCTTTCATGGAGTAAAACCAAAAGTATATATGGGAAATACGAAAAAATAATCTACGTGGCTCGTACAATTTAATTATACAGTTCATTGACATCAAAGGTTGACTAATTTCTGTCAGAAATTGTTAATATTTTGCAACATTGACATTCTTAATATATTGATTCAACAACACTTCTATTTCCCCATAGCTGTTTAGCCACGAGTCATGTATTGACGATGTCTTGTAACTCTTTTAATGCCATCATTAAATTAAATAAGTGTGACATCAGCAAACACAGAGCATCGGAACAACACTTCAACTGCTTTCTATACAAATCAATCAATGTTGCACTTCAGCCAAAATACCCTTAAGTACAATGCATCTTTCATTACTAAAACATGGTGGGCATTTATAGAGCAAGGTGGGGATACAGTGAGGAATACATTTTTCTCTCTGATTGGTACCCTTGGATGCTGCAGAGGAGATATTCAGGATAAGCAGCTAATCTGGGAGACAATCTATGCCTCGGCTTTTTGTGTGTGATTTGAATTCTCAGCATGGCAGCGGTGAAGGTGAAAATGATTTGGGAGCCATTATTGTGGCCCCATGTCGCTGCATCAAATAACTGACTGAGCAGGAGGAGACTAGGTCATGATAATTACAGCCATATCGCGCAAGGATACTGCTTTCTTTTTTTTGTCAACACGTCAGCAATACAAGCTTTCTGATTACATTGCATTTTTTTTTCAGTTCTGCCTCTGAACTGTGACCATTTGGCTGCTGAGGGGAGGTGGACTATTCTTGTATTTAATTTCTCAAAATTATATTTCTTTTCATAATGAGCAGCATGGTAATTTGAACACTCCTGCCAGGGTTAACCCCCACACACACACACACACACACACACGCACGCACGCACGCACGCGCACACACACACACACACACACACACACAGAGCAGAGTGGGTCTTCAGCTTGGGGGAGTATTCTTCCCTCACTCAGTTTCGCAGCAGGGAAACAGATACATTTTCAAAGTGAAAAGAGCCTTGATCACGAGCGCAGTGTCTGTGTTACACTCTGAATTGGAGACATGCACTTAAGAAAAAGCTCTCCACTGAATTACCTGAAACAAAATGATTGTCAAGTAACATTAACATGTCACAGCAGAGCTGCCCTCGCTGTGATATTTGTATGTGGATGGTGTGACTATCTTGCCTTACCCTTGTCATGAATAAATAAATAAAAAGGAGATTGAGGTTATACACATATGTTGCTTTTCTTTTCAGGCTGTTCTATTTTAGCTACAGTTGAAAGCTGGACAGGATGCGCATTCATTTATATGGTGTTCCAAAAGGTCCTAGTTAAATACAACTCTGAGACTGATATTGTTATTTACTATCGCTCTTTAAAATGATACAAATACAAATGGTATCAGTCAGGATAATGTCCCTAGTGTGTCTCTTTCTCCTTACTTTTTTTATAAGAACACTTGTCATATTTCCAAAACATAGGTCAGATTTTCGGATCTTTGAGTGACAGAATAGCTGAATCATCTATAACTTTTATGCATTTACTTTGTTTTACTTTACTTGTTCTTACTTTTGAGCTTTTATTGTCAACTGGTTGCCTATGGGCCACATGCAGCCAGTAGGACAAAAAAACGAGCCTCAGTGTTGAGAAATGTGTGATTGTTCAGTACATTTTGATAAAGAATATATCACAATGTCCTATTATTAAAATGATAATAGGAGATGAGATGATATAGATTAAAACCGAGTTGCTTGATTGTCTTCATTGCATCTGTCTCTCCTTACATGAACTGATTATTTTAAAACAAATTCTACAGCACACGTGTTCTCAAATGTTCTATACATGTAGATGTTTTATTCTATTGCTTGTGTTTAGCCTTGTTGCATGTTATTTCCTAAGCAGCAGTGTGTTGAGCTCTTAGGGCCACTATCATTAATAATATTTATTATTCATTATCATAATTAATTGCAAAATACATGCTCTCTTAAGAAACCTAACAGTTACTTTCAAGCCAGTGTTCTCCATCCAGGATACAAAGGATAACCCCAACACAATTTTAATATCGATCAATAAATTATTTCTTCTGAAAATGTCTAATTATTTGGACTATTCTAAAACACCACGTTTATGTGAACACACACACACACTTCTCAAACGTACTGTAGTCCAACGAGTTGGACCGCCCTTCCTATACATCTTCACTCATTAATCATTAAGAAAAAGCAATTTGTGGAGCACCTGTCCCAAACAGAAGGCCATTAGGGTTTTCGATGGAAGGAGCACTATGGGTCTAATGGCTTTTCATTGGAACTTATTGGAAGACATATTGGATTCTGTGATACACAAAGCTACGAGCTCTAAGATAGTGGCCGCTGAAGCAAAGCTCAGTTTTAAATGCTGCACAAATTGTAGAGAAACCAGGTCTTTAGTCTGCATTTTTGCATAAGCATTACTGATTATATGGGCTAGACGGTTACTTGTTGAAGAACGTAGATTACATTTTCAAATATCATGTAAGATCTATTTCTCAATCTATCTATTCATGTAAGGTCTTGTATACTCACAGGGGTTCTGAAGCCTATCCCAGCATTTAATGGCCAAAAAATAAGATGTCCATTGTCTGACATGCCTTCTTTACTAGTCCAGAGTTTCACAATTATATATAGCCTGAACTTAAATATATCCTATTTAATCTCCAAATAATTATTCTTATAAACATGATCACAGTCCACACTTGTTCCCAATATGATTCTTCCTTGCATTGAATAGAACAGGAAACAACTGATCCCTGTTCCTGGACCTCATCAGGTGAAGGGCATTTTGTCAATAATAGAAAAAATGTGCTTGCTATTCATTGCCTGGAATACAACGGTGACATTACTTTTCTCAGATTCTCATTACCAATTCTGTTCTTCTCCTCTGAGGATTATTTAGCTGGAGCAGCTGTCTGTCACTCTGGCTGTGCTGCAAAGCCAAAGGGAAGCCCTGGGGAATGCTGCAGCCTTGCATCTGTGTACACCTTACAGTATCAGCCAGAGCAAGGACAAGACTCATCAATATAAGTCTGTCATCTTATCTGGTAGAGACAAGCCCAGTGCTGAATCACCAAGCTCAGAATGGGCATGCATTTTGTAATGCACATCACTCTCCTCTATGAATATGAATGGCCTCTACACTCCCTAACTCCTCTAACTTTTCCTCCACATTGTAGTACATAAAAGTGAAACTGCAGCAAAAAAAGGCTTCGAAATGTTCAACATGTTGGTGGAAGGCGGAAGGAGAGCAGGTTTAATATGTGCTCAGATTACTTAATGTTCATAATATAATATAGAATACATTGACCAATATTTGTAACTACAGTATGCTGAGCTGATACAATACATATATTAAGATGTCCATTGTTAGAAATTAAAATCAATGTTTTTGATGGTATAATATAGCTTAAACATACAGTCAGATTAAATGCTGTTTTATACTCCTTCAGACTATCGCTCCTGATATTCTACCGTTTCTCACCCATTTCATCAACACTTCTCTCACTTCTGGTCACTTTCCAAACAGTCTCAAGAGCCGCGTTCACACTGCGGTACTTTTCCCACAAAGGTTCATGCGAACTTAGTTCATGATCGCGTTCACACCAAAAAGAGCCGGTACTAAAAGTAGTTCATGCAAACCTTTTTACCCCCTCGAAAGTCCCTGCTAGAGAGCAGGGACTTTCGAGCTATATTCCTGATTGGCTGGGCGAATTGCAAACCACGCCCCGTAAACTCACAAAAAGTGTTGTGAAGCCGCCATTTTATTATCCTCGCATTAGCATTATTAGCATTAGCATTAGCCCAGCGCAGAAACGCAGAGAGACTAACTTAAGGCAACACAAAATAAAACATGGGAGCGGTGGAGATGAGGAGGTGTCGGCGTTCTGGCGATTTACTCGGAAGGCTTCAGTAGAAGCTGCTGGGACTCCCAGCAGCTTCTACTGGGACTTCCGGCCGGGGACTTTGGGCGGCAGTATACGCCGTGAAGTGGTTTGCGGCCTGCCAGTAAACCCAAAGCAGAAGAAGAAGAAGTGACGTCAGCGGCTTCATTTGCCTAATCCACCCCCAGGGACTTTTTCTGGTGTGAACGAGATCTGTACTTAGTTCATGCGAACTAAAGAGTTTGCATGAACTAAGTTCGCATGAACCTTTGTGGGAAAAGTACCGCAGTGTGAACGTGGCTAAGGAGGCAAGAGTAAACCCTCTCCTAAAGAAACCCACTCCCAACCCGTCAGATGTTATACAGGCCTGTCTCTCTCCTCCCGTTCCTGTCTAAAACACTTGAACGCGCTGTCTTTAGACAACTCTCCTGCTATCTCCATCAGAACAACCTTCTGGATCCGCACCAGTCTGGTTTCAAGGCAGGTCACTCCACATAAACTGCCCTCCTTACTGTCACTGAGGAACTGCACACTGCTAAAACAGCCTCCCTCTCCTCTGTCATCATCCTTTTGGACCTGTCTGCTGCATTCGACACGGTGAACCATCAGATCCTCCTTCGCACTCTCCAAGAACTTGGAGTTTCAGGCTCTGCACTTTCCCTCCTCACCTCATACCTCAAAGACCGCACCTACAGGGTTACTTGGAGAGGGTCTGAGTCCGACCCTTGTCAATTAACTACAGGGGTCCCCCAGGGCTCTGTCCTTGGTCCCCTCCTCTTCTCCTTGTACACAAACTCGCTCGGATCAGTCATTAGCCCGCATGGTTTTTCATACCACTGCTACGCTGACGACACCCAATTAATTCTGTCCTTTCCCCACTCAGAGACCCAGGTCGTCGCAAGCATCTCTGTTTGTCTAGCTGACATCTCTCAGTGGATGTCTGATCATCACCTCAAGCTCAACCTTGACAAGACTGAACTGCTTTTCCTTCCGGGAAAAGATTGTCCCACTCTTGACCTAACAATCAACATTGGCACCTCTGTTGTTTCCCCGACTCAGACTGCAAGGAATCTGGGTGTGATCCTAGATAACAACCTGTCTTTCACTGCAAACATCGCTGCTACAACCCGCTGCTGCAGATACATGCTTTACAACATCAGGAGGATGCGTCCCCAGCTGACCCAGAAAGCGACGCAGGTTCTGGTCCAGGCTCTCGTCATCTCACGCCTAGACTACAGCAACTCCCTCATGGCTGGTCTACCTGCATGTGCCATCCGACCTCTACAGCTCATCCAGAATGCAGCTGCTCGCCTGGTCTTCAACCTTCCTAAATTCTCCCACACCACTCCGCTCCTCCCTCCACTGGCTTCCGATAACTGCTAGAATCCACTTCAAGACAATGGTACTTGCATACCATGCTGCGAATGGATCTGGCCCTTCCTACATCCAGGACATGGTTAAACCGTACACCCCAGCATGTGCACTCCGCTCTGCATCAACCAAACGGCTCGCTGCACCATCGCTGCGAAGGGGACCCAAGTTCCCATCCGCAAAAACACGTGGGTTTGCTATCCTGGCTCCAAAATGGTGGAATGAGCTCCCCATTGACATCAGGACAGCAGATAGCTTACACACCTTCCGGCGCAGACTGAAAACTCATCTCTTTCGAATCCACTTCGAGCGATAGCACTATTAACAAAGCACTTATATACTAATAAAAGGGCTGGCTTATCTAAAGCCAGTTGAGTAGCACTTGAAATGTTTTTGCTCTATGAAGCCTGATGTACTTATATGATTCTGTTTTCTTCAAGTTTGTATTTTGTTGGTCGAACGCACATATTGTAAGTCACTTTGGATAAAAGCGTCAGCTAAATGCAATGTAATACTGAAAAACCAGACATTCTTGTGCACAACCAGTTGTTAAGCTTTTATTCTGAAAATCCTTCATCTCCGGTAAGCATTTAGCATGTGGCTAATATACCATTTCCTATAGAGGCAGGGCTGCCAACATTTGAGTTCAGCTTGGTGTTACGAATGGGTGAAGCAGGTAGGACTCAAATGCAGAATAGCGAAAAGTGAGCTTTATTAAATAATAAAGCTGTGGCAAAAACAAGGCAGAATCCAAAATATCCAAAGCAGCACAAGGAACACAGACCGTGGAATAACATGGAGGGGAAACAATGAACCGACATGGAACACAGGGGAAGACTAGACTAAATACACAGAAGGGTAAATCACAGAACAAGACACAGCTGGTCAGGGGAGGAGAAACACAAGGACAACAGGTGAACACAATTGGGTAATCAGGGAGGGAAACAGACAGAAAGCAGACAGGCAGGAAACGGGGGTGAACACTTTACACAATAAAACCCAAAGACAAAAAAAACACCAACACAGACAAAACTACAAACGTGACATAACATGAGAATCGTGATAGAATCGTGACAGAACCCCCCCCCCTCAAGGGACGGATCCCAGACGTCCCAAAAAAAAATAAAAAAGTCCAGCAGGGTGGGTGGAGGGGGACCGGAGGGAGGACACATAACTAAGGCCAAGAAAGGGTGGGTGGAGGGGGTCTGGAGGACGGGTCTCGGGCGGACGGCCCGGGGGAAAGGCAGAGACCAAGGACAGGGTCTCTGGCAGAAGGCCCGGGGGCAAGGCAGAGACCAAGGAAGGGGTCTCGGGTGGACGGTCTGGGGGCAAGGCAAAGTTCAAAAAGGGGCGAAGGCCACAGCGGGCAGATTCAGGGGGCCGTGCATGAGGGCAAAAGCAGCGGCAGGAAGAGTCAGGGGGCCGGGCCCGAGGACGAAGACCGCGGCACTCAGGGGGCCGGGCTCGAGGGAGAAGACCGCGGCTCTCAGGGGGCCGGGCTCGAGGGCGAAGACCAGACAGCTCCGGAGGCCGGGCAGGACCCGGTCTCGGCCGAACAGGAACCGGAGCCAGTGGGACAGGCTTCGGCAGGATCCCCCACGAAAGAGGACCAGTAGTTGGCAGGACCCCCGGTGAGACAGGTGATGGTGGGGAATCCAATGGAACAGGACAAGGGGTTGGCAGGACCCCCGGCAGAAGAGTTGTCGGCGGGACCCCCAGAGGAACAGGACATAGGATTGGCAGGACCCCCGGCAGGAGAGCAGTCGGCGGGACCTCCAACGGCACAGGACATAGGGTTGGCAGGATCCCCGGCAGAAGAGTAGTTGGCAGGACCCCCGGCAGGAGAGTAGTCGGTGGGACCTCCAACGGGACAGGACAAGGAGCTGGCAGGACCCCCGGCAGAAGAGCAGTCGGCGGGGCCTCCAACGGCACAGGACAAAGGGTTGGCAGGACCCCCGGCAGGAGAGCAGTCGGTGGGACCTCCAACGAGATACGAGATGGGACAAGGAGCTGGCAGGACTCCCGGGCAGGAGAGCAGACGGCGGGACCTCCAACGGGACGGGACACAGGGTTGGCAGGACCCCCGGCAGGAGAGTAGTCGGCGGGGCATCCAACGGCATAGGACATAGGATTGGCAGGACCCCGGCAGGAGAGTAGACGGCGGGACCTCCAACGAGACAGGACAATAATCTGGCAGGACCCCCGGCAGGAGAGTAGACGGCGGGACCTCCAACGGGACAGACATACGATTGGTAGGACCCCCGGCAGAGGAATAGTCGACGGGGCCTCCAACGGGACAGGACATGGAGTTGGCAGGACCCCCAGCGGAACCTCCAACAGACCAGGACATTGGGTAGGGACTTGAGACGTGACTCGAGAGGGGAACTAGAGACGCAACTCCAGAGGGGACTAGAGGAGAGACTAGAGGAGGAACAAGAGGAGGGACTAGAGGAGGAACTAGAGGAGGGAACTCGAGAGGGGACTTGAGAGGGGACTCGAAGAGGGACTAGAGGAGGGACTAGAGGAGGGACCTCGAGAGGGGACTCGAGAAGTGACTAGAGGAGGGACTAGAGATGGGACTAGGGAATTGACTAGAGGCGGGACTTGAGTAGGGACTAGAGATGGAACTCGAGAGGGGACTGGAGAGGGGATTAGAGAAGGGACTAGAGAAGGGACTCGGGAAGGGACTCGGGAAGGGACTTGAGAAGGGACTAGAGGTGAGACTAGAGAAGGGACTAGAGAAGGGACTAGGGAAGGGACTAGAGGAGGGACTAGGGAAGGGACTAGAGGAGGGACTATGGCAGCTGGGACCAGGACTGGGGCCGGAACCATGGCTGCTGGGGCCAGAACTGGGGCTGTAACCATGGTTGCTGAGGCCGGAACCAGGGCCGGAACCATGGCCGCTGGGGCCAGAACTGGGGCCGGAACCATGGCTGCTGGGACCAGCACTGGAGCCGGAGCCGCTGGAGTACGGGCTGGAATCCTGGCCTTGCATCTTCCAGAGACCTTTTGGAGGCTCCGTGGACCTCCAAACGCCAGACGGGTTCCTGAGAAAAGGTCTGAGGTTAGAACTGGAGCCGCTGGAACCGGAACAGAGGCCTGGACCATGGCTGTGTGGGCCAGGTAATCGAGCAAGGAAACATAGCTCTGCAGGCCGGTACTGGTGCATGGATCCATGGCTGTGGAAACCGGAACTGAAGCCGGGATCATGGCTGTTGGAGCACAGGCTGGAATCCTGGCACTGCGTCTCCTAGAGGCTTTTTGGAGACTCTGTGGACCTTCAACAGGACAGTAGTCGGATCCCAGGAAAGGGTTATAAGCTTGTGACAATTCTTCAGGGCTTCTTGTAAAGGTTTGTAGCCACTCAGGCAACAAGCTCCTGAGCCAGGGCTTGCGAGCAACCTCCCGGCGTGCCTCCTTCAAAGCAGCCTCTTTACCCCGTCTAGATGAGGCGTTCTTCCAGGTGTAAAAAATATACTCCAGAGAGTACCCAAGACATTCCACCTGTGGGGCCAAAACATTAAAATCTGCCAAGTCCAAATGTGGTCGGTTCATTCTGTTATGAATGGGTAAAGCAGGTAGGACTCAAATGCAGAATAGCGAAAAGTGAGCTTTATTAAATAATAAAGCTGTGGCAAAAACAAGGCAGATTCTAAAATATCCAAAGCAGCACAAGGAACACAGACCGTGGAATAACATGGAGGGGAAACAATGAACCGACATGGAACACAGGGGAAGACTAGACTAAATACACAGAAGGGTAATCACAGAACAAGACACAGCTGGGCAGGGGAGGATAAACACAAGGACAACAGGTGAACACAATCAGGTAATCAGGGAGGGAAACAGGCAGAAAGGCAGGAAACGGGGGTGAACACTTTACACAATAAAATCCAAAGACAAGAAAAACACCAACACAGACAAAACTACAAACGTGACATAACATGAGAATCGTGATATAATCGTGACACTTGGAGTGAAATTTTTGTTTTGGTGAACCGAAAAAAGAAACGTTCATGTGTACAGTGTTACAAATGTATTGCACATGTACAAACTAGGGTTTCCCATTAATGTACCGGGCGCTACAGTGGATTACGCATGCACAGTGTACCCGCGACTCTTACAATGAAGGCTCGATAATCAGCTCACAGCATATTAAATGGCATATAGGTGTAAGCAGAGGTAAAGTGCTATTTTATTAGTGGGGGGGGGCATACTTGCCAACCCTCCCAATTTTCGCGGGAGACTCCAGATTTCATAGCCCTCTCCCGGTTTCCTCCCGGGGTCATATTTCTCCCGCATTTCTCCCGATTTCTGACAAAATCAGATTTACTCAGGACTTATTCCACTCAGACTTTAATACAGCTACACCATTGTTTGGTTTCCATGGTAGCGCGTCTCTTTAGCAGCGCGCGCAACTGAAAGTCTAAAGAGGGTGTGGCAGATAGTCACAGAAAACAGAACAAGAATCGACAACTCGAACCTCTGCTCACACCTTTCCTGAAAAATACAGGTCCAGCCCACACATATGCTCCATCAAGGATGGTGCGACAGGCTGCAAGACAGTGCACTTACAACTACAATAAGCATGTTAATGTTAATTAGGGGTGTAACGGTTCACAAACATTTCGTTTCGGTACGTACCTCGGTTTTTAGGTCACGGTTCGGTTCGGTACGTTTTCGGTACAGCAGAACAAATTATCACAAAACATAACACATTTTTTTTAATTATAATTAAACTGTGAATAATGTATTCACTGAAATAAATACAAAATATAATAATAAAATAAACATTAAGGTGCAGCATTTTGATTAACTGAAATAATCTGTATTAGAACTGTACTGTACTAGTACTCACAAAACATAAACTATTAGTTTTGAGTTTTTAATTATTATTATTAAACTATGAATATTCACTCAAATAAATATAAAATATAATAAAATCTGGGGTTTCGTGAAAGGCGCAATATAAATTGAAATTATTTTTATTATTATTATTATTATTATTATTATTATTTTTATTATTATTGTATTTTCATGTTTTTTTAAAGAAAAATGTACGAGTCCACATTGCTTGCCGAAAGGGCAGATCTGCTGGCACTAGCAATGTCTCCTGCTGTGGAGAACACCCTCTCGCTAGGGACAGTGGTAGTAGCAGATACAGCCAAGTAGCGCTTTGTTAACATGGCAACATAAGGATATTTGGCGTTTGTAATAGATTTGGCTTGGTCTGAAGTTTTTGCGAGTGGTGGAGGCTTAAATGCTAGTGGGAGTTGGGTTTTCACTTCGGTATTTTGGTACCGGTGATATTCACTTTCGGGTGATGCCTTTTCAAATGAGTGTGCAAGTTTGATGTATTGCCAGCCGCGTAACCAATTTTAGTTGAACAATGCCGACAAACAGCTTTGGTTCGGTCCACCTGTCTTTGTCCGTCATCCTTGTACGTAACTGCGAAACCAAAAGTTCCCAAACCGGAGACTTCAATGATGCTGGAGGATTTTCGAGCTCAACTTTATCTGCGTTCGCCATTTCGACAGTTCCTCAAATTACTGACTCCATATGAACGCATCCCTCTGACCAGCTCATCCAATGAAATGACTTGCTCGCTCTATGACGCGTTGAACACAATGGGAGCAAATTACTCTGAATGCTGCGACGCAGCACCTGAGATTACTTCCAAGAAGTTGTTCACGTTCTCAATTTTTTACGTTTAACGTTATATTCGTTCGGTACACCAAACCGAACCCCGTACGAAGTATGGGGGGGGTCCTCACTTCCTCTGGGGGAGATTTGTTTTTTAAATATTGAAGTTAAATGCATCAACCTGGTGCACAATTATTCAAAAGCTTCTTCCAAACTCCTTGCTGTAGTATGACACACAGGAGACTATTGATATGTGTCGTGAGTTTGGTAGTAATACGCTGTATAATAGTGATTGAATATTATTGTATTCTCTTTTTTCGAGTTGCACTTTGCAGACGGTCCCTAAGCACTCGTTTCTTCTCCAGCTGCGGATAGAGACCAATGTAATGTGTCCAGCTCGGAGGACGACGCGTATTGGCTTTTTTTTTATCAAAATGTGATTGTAGTTCATTGTCAACCTTACCACGGTACTTAGGAGACGTCCTTTGTGTCTGAATAATGTTTTGTGCATGAGTTATTGATCCGTGAAATCAGAATCTCCCAATATCGTTCCAACTTTACTGAACTATGCCAGAAGACCGTCTCATTCCGTAGACCGCTCGGTTTGCTGTTCCTTCACTTTATTTTTATATATTTATTTTGGACGAAAACTTAGCGTGAGGAAAGGCAAGTGTGGCGTGAGATATGGGTTGATTGCGTAACTCTCACGCTCAATGTGTGAGTGTTGGCAGCCCTGCTAGAGGTGACTTTAGTAGCGAAATGACATGGAGTGATGCACGTTTTTCATGCATTTTCATGCACATTCTTGCAAACTCCTCCAAGGGGAATGATCGGAAAAATTAAAATCCAGGACACGTTCAGCCCCTATCCAATATGATGCTAAATTGAGAAGGGCATTTGTAATAGCTCAATCGTGGAGGTCGTAAGCTAACAGCGAATACACCATTTTTGACGATTTACATGTCGCAAATTACTCCAAACTACTAGGATATAGTTATTCTGATATTCATGAAACGCTGTATACATATTGCTATTATGATTGCACACATATTTCACATTGCCTTCCATTAGCCCCGCCCCCAAGAAAGTTGTCCATTTTGAAAAAATTGCTTTTTTCATGCATTTTAAGCACATTTTTGCAAACCCCTCCTAGGGGGAAATGTTCAAAAAAATTCCAAGCACATATTCTGCCCATATTCAATGTGATGCTAAATTGTGAAAAAAATAGTTGCTAGCTGAAATGAGGACCTCGTAAGCTAACAGCGAATATGTTGAACCCCTAATTTGGGGGAAATATTAGACAAGGAAAAAGAGATGTTTTTAACTTGCTTCAAGGTCCAATGTATTATGCCAAACAACAACATGGTCACATATCACTCTGTATAATATAAAACATCGATACTTGATATAAAACAACTACTAACAATTAGGGCTGTGCATCTTCACTGGTCTCACGATTCGATTCGATTACGATTATCCTGTCAACGATTCGATTCGGTTCGATATCCCGGTGCATCACGGTGCATCACGATTCATACCAATGCGTTGCATCCTCAATTTTCTATATTACTGCACATAGCTTATTTTTCATCAATGCATACATGCAGTAAATATATATGAACTCTCTTTTTATTATTTAGAAAGTGCTTCAGAAATCAATAACATAAATGTCTTGACATTAATTTATAAACCAAAATAAATGAATTGTATAGGTCTAGCCTCCGTGTGTGAAGTTGTTCCATCCTCAAAAACAAAAAACTAATGCTTCTGCTGTCTAGCTGCAGCTTCTAGCCACGGCCTTCTGTTAAGAAAGGACACTGAATGTCCTGAATGTGGCATCACACACAGGACTTGAGTCTGAACACAGCAGACAACAGGAGTATTTACAACAGCATATAACAACTAAAATACTGCATGTGGGTCCACACTTACATTCTCTGTTGTACTGTTACATAAATCCCATGAATGTATGAGATTAAGTTAGCTTCATTATATCTCAGTGATTAAGTGAATAATAAAGTTTCTATCGGGTCACTATCAGCCTGTCACTCATTATTTTCAGGGAGGGGGCGGGGCTTGGAGGAACGGAGGAGACGGTGATCGCGGAAGCTTTTTTCCTCCTGCCTTCACAAACTTTACACACGTATCGTCTGAAAATTGCTAGAGGACATTCATACTCTGCAATCCAAGACTTAATTAAATCCACCAAAAACCTGACATGATTGTAACGCGATTATTTTTGAAAAACATAAATCCCTGTCTGTGTCTCAGAGCCGCAGAGACACGAGTGATTCGGAGCGGGTCCTTCTGCTGCTGGTTCTGGACTGGTGGTGTTGTTGTGTTGGTGGATAAAGACTGCTCCGTGTTCGGTGTTGCTGCGCCGCTGTCACGTCTGCTCCCTGCTCTCTGCGTCACCGACCGATTTGATATTAAAGTGACAGAAAAAACGTTATAGTAAAGCCGCGGCCGGAAAATCAGGAAGCAACGTTACTACTCTATAACCGATTATCTTCCGTCACTGCATCGAGACCGAATCGTCCACGTCCGCATCGCAATGCATCGTAGAAACGATTATTTTCAACACCCCTACTAACAATGCACATACTGCAAACATATATCCAATTTAACACACAAAATGGCCTTCTTGGAGCTAAACTGCACCATCATAGCTAGCGGCGCTAGAATAGCTAGCGGCGCTAGAATAGCTAACGGCGCTAGCAAAGCTAGCATACACAGCTACAACAATTACAGAACCCAGAAAAACCCTCCAAAAATACCCTCTAACAACGATCACGCCAACAATGTACTTTTACATTAATATTACACACAGACAGTCTACATATATAACATTTATCATGATGAACTCACCTAATTTGGGGGAAATACTAGACAAGGAAACAGAGACGTTTTTAGCTTGCTTCAAGGTCCAATGTATTATGCACCCGTGGCAAGCTACAAGCGCCCTCTGCTGGACAGACCCGGAAGGTCAACCATGACTTGTCATATCTATTACACACTCCCCTTCAAAACAGATGTCGGCCCAACATCATAATCCACAATATTAGGCCTACATGTCAGCAACATCTATAAACATTTATTAAGCACATTCCGCGCTCACTGCTCAGTTTGGCAAAAGCGGACACACTCAATTTACACATTTAAGCCCTTGACTTAGTAGAAAGTCCATCATTGTGTGTGGTGTATATGGTTGTTTCTACCAAGCTTTCCTTCCTCAGTCCATAGGTGTCTGAAGTGTATATGTGTGTATGTGATCACTCTGCACGCTTCTTCAAAAGTCCATTAGTATGTCTGTGTGTGTCTGTGTAAAGACATATCTTTCAGTACCCAGGAACAACAGGCTGGTAGTTAAACTGCTGTACCGGAGTCATCCATGTACTTATGGCTGGCACTGTAGCATAGGGCAGTGGCAGGTACCAGTATACAATTCTAGCACTGCAACAAACTGGATTGCCTAGCTGATCGTATGTGAAGAATGTCGTAGGTCGTCTGTCTCTCACAGGTCGCTGAAATCCAATGTCAGTGTCATTGCTATCTTCATTTTGAACAGGTGAAAGTGGTGCAGGTGTTCTCTCTCCCAACGCAATCTCCTCTTGAGCCCCTTGGCCTGACATGTCCTCCTCATTCAGAACATCACCTCCACCCTGAGCCTCTTGTAGCTGGGGTATGCCTTGTTGCTGATGCTCTACATCCTGGGAGGTTTCTGTAATTTCCACTTCGGGATCCTCTCTGTGGGTATTTACCTGAGGCTGCATTACAGGCAGAGGTTGGACCCTGGGAATGTTATAATATTAACAGTCATCATCGCTGTCACTTCCATCGTTGTCCTGATGTGGTTGTTCTCTGTCCCTACATGTTCTAGTTGTAATTTCTCTTTTTGACTTTGCAGGTTGTAGCTGTATCTCTAAAGGCAGATGGTCACATGGTAATAAGAGATTACGGTGTAGTATCCGGCTTCCTCTACCCTTCCCTTG
Organism: Champsocephalus esox; assembly: GCA_036324585.1. Lineage (NCBI taxonomy): Eukaryota > Metazoa > Chordata > Actinopteri > Perciformes > Channichthyidae > Champsocephalus > Champsocephalus esox. Next base: position 23,024,594 of record CM070482.1, read on the forward strand.
CTCCGGCAGAACTTCATAGATGGGCATGTCTTTCCCAACCTGACGGATGACTTTGTGGATACAATTTTTCCAGTGGCTCCGCAGTTTACCTGTTCCCCCTCTGGGTGTCATATTCCTGACGAGGACACAATCACCATTGTGTAGTACAGAACTCCTTACTTTGCTGTCATAGTTTCTCTTGCTCCTCTCAGCACTTCTTTTTGCATTTTATGCTGTGATCTCATATCTCATATGCCTCTTTCATCTGTTGTTTCCATTACCTCATATACTCTTGATCAGTGGCGACTGGTCATCAGGGGCACAACCCCACCTAGTGTCAGCAGAAAGTATTAAAAATAATGATTATAAAAAAAATGCAAAAAATAAATAAAAATATATATTAAATATATTTTAAGATCATGTTTAATCATCTGATTTGTCTGTACATTGCTGTTTTAGTCTGTGATCTTCTAATTAGTGTCTACATTGTCTATAGTGTCTATTGAGCTGTTAAGAGCCATGTGGGACAAAACCCGATCCTGCCCCTCCCTCTTACTGTCTAAGTCAATGGTGACTGTAAAAACTACACTGCGCATTAGTGCTGTAGCGACGCGTCGACTTCAAAATATCGGCGACGACATATTTCCACGTCACGCTACACACATGTGGGTCACCCAAAGCAACAAGCAGTTCGCAATAGCACTTCAAACACAATGGAGACTGAAACGGCTACCACCTCCTCCTCACAAGATTGCGCACGAAGCCCCCAAACGAAAATATCTCGCCCTAGGTCTTCAAAAGCATGGGAATATTTTAAAGTTAGCCCAAACGCAAAGACATCTCGATCTTTGGAATCGAGGGGAACTTCCACATAGTCCTTATTTGGTAATGTGTGTGTGTGAGACTGCTGCATAGCCTAGACCGGAAGCAGCAGCTAGCTGTGGTGGCTACCATTAGCAGCATTTGCTCTCCGATTGTTACATAAAAATGGAATTATAAATTCAATACTTTTTTTATACATAGACGTTAAAAACCTATGGATTAACCGATTCAGCCCCGTTTTTTTCATTTGAATGCCATTGAACACGTCTTTTGATCAGATTGACAGCTACGGTGGTGAGACGATCTCCCTAGAAGCTCTGTAAAGGTACGTGTTGTGATGATTGTATTTGCTTCCCCTGTCGCGAGTCCGGATCACTCAGAGATGATACTATATACCTACATAATCTGTGGAGTCTCATCTTTAATCGGATATATTGTATATGCAGCTACGATAAGTAATAAGAGTACTTTTATCTTGAGTTCTGTGCCGATGTCCGTTAGCATTTTTCGCTCAGGGGTCATTTAGATGCTTCTTATGAGACTTGTGTTTTGTTTTGGTAAACATGGTTTGTATCGTCAGTTAGCTGAGATTATTGCCGTTCATCTGGTATTACACATTAATAGGTTCTTAAATATTAAGATCCCCTGAGACACTGTATCGTGAATTTGTTTTTTTACATTACCTTTTTTTTACATTATGTTTTTTATGAATTGGACAACAGAAAAATAATCGTTAGATTAGTCGACTAATCGATCAAATAATCGCCCGATTAATCGTTTTCAAAATAATCGTTTCCCCCCCCAGCACTACTGCGCATGCTCAAAATACTTTCCTTGTGTGGCAAAAAATAATGACCATAGGGGCACTGAGCTGCCATCCCCAACATACGTCATCTCACATAATTCAGAGCTGATTGGCTGTAAGTACGTCTGCCGCGAAAAGTGTGGTGTGTGAAGAGGAGACGAGAGAGCTGCAGTGACGCGTCCTAAAACCCGGAAGTAAGCTGCGCATGGCTTCCCTCGACAAAAAAGCAATGAGATTTCTCAATAGGATTTTAGAAAATAGCTCCAAATAAGATCTGTGGGAAACAAACCTGTTAGATAAATGCACGTTTTGTTCAGCCGGATAAGATCCACATGTCTACCCTACTTTTATAATTTTCGAATCATAAATCTATTGATTAGATTAGATTTATGATAGACTTTTGAAACTACAAGAACTTAAGGAGGACTTTTACAAAAAAGAAAAAAATAGAGATTTTTGTCCAGAAGGATAGGCAAATGGACTTAATGTTCAAGTCAAGGTAAGACTGCAATTGTATTGAAAATGGGATCTTACTAAGAGAGAACAATTCAATATTTAAATGATAAAATTACATTTTTTGGGTATCCTTCTGTTGAACTGTCTGTTTAAAATTAATTGAAGCATCAGACAAAAAAAGCCATGAACCTCACTGCAGAAGCTATACAGTAGACATCTTTTTTGTGCCCCAGCACTTTTGTACATATAAAAACGCCACTGCTCTTTATGGTCTGCATTTCTTGTCTCAGGGGTCAAGCCAAACAATAAGTCAACAGGCAGTCTTGGTGACCTCCCAAACAGGAGATAGAATGGGGAGAAGCCTGTAACATCACAGCGAGTGCTGTTGTATGCATAAATGAGCTTAGGCAGTGACTCTTTCCAATTTGACTTCTGCCTTTCAGGAAGCGTCTTTAGCATTTGCAGCAGCGTTCTGTTGAACCTTTCAACTTGCCTTCCGGGTGGTAGGGCGTGGTTCTTGAGCCCATCACTCCACAGTTTTTCTTCAGCTGTGCAAATAATTGATTTTTAAATTCACCTCCCTGATCGTGGTGGATTCTCCGAGGAAATCCGAACTTCAGTGCATAATCATTGAACACCTTATCTGCCACTGTCTTGGCGGATTTTGACATTGTGGCGTAGGCTTGTGCAAAGCGTGTGTAATGACCGACTATTACCAAGATGTATTGATATCCACCCTTACATTTATCTAAATGCAGAAAGTCAATTTATACCAATTCGAATGGCTGTGTGGTGACAATGGAGGTGAGAGGAGCTCTTGTCTCTCTGTAGGGCTTCTTCTGTTTGAGGCAAGCACAAATCTGAGACACGTAGTGCTCTATGTCCTGCTGCATATGTGGCCAGAAGAAACGGTCTCGAACAAGTGATGTTGTGCGTTCCCCACCTTGATGCCCCATTTCATCGTGGAGTTATCTCAGAACAGTTTTTTTTTACTTTTCTGGTAGGACCAGTTGTATCCTGAAAGCAGTATTTCTGTGAAGTATGCCATCTTCATCAAGGCTGAGTTTTTCCCAGTCGCGGAGTAAGCATTTAGTCTGAGCAGTGAATGATTTCAGCTCTTGTCCTGCAGGCCTCTTACCTAGCTGTTTGGACTGTATCACAGGGCCAATGTTTTGATCATCCTGTTGAGCTTGACATATGGTTGACTTTGAAAGAGGTGTCAGTGTCCTCTCATCTGTCTCACACTCAATAGCCATCACGGACCACACTGTGTTCGTATCTCTTGCTTCCACTCCTTGCACTGTGGCTTCGATTGAAGGAGACAACATTTCCTACGTACATTCTTGCATCATCTTTTCAATGTCACAAGGCATTCTTGAAAGGCCATCAGCATCACAATTGTTCTCTGCCCGGACACTATCACAATGTTTCTCTGCCCGGACGATATCTGAGGGTAAGATGGAAATCTGCTAGCTCAGCGACCCACCTATATCCTGTGGCGTTGAGTTTGGCTGTTGACAACACATACACTGAACAAAAATGTAAACGCAACACTTTTTTTTTACTCCCATTTTTCATGAGATGAACTCAAGGATCTAAAACATGTTCCATATACACAAAATAACCATTTCTCTCAAATATTGTTCACAAATCTGAAAAAAACTGTGAAAGTGAGCACTTCTCCTTTGCCGAGATAATCCATCCCACCTCACAGGTGTGGCATATCAAGATGCTGATTAGACAGCACGATTATTGCACAGGTGTGCCTTAGGCTGGCCACAATAAAAGGCCACTCAGAAACGTGCATTTTTGCTTTATTGGGGGGGGTCTGGGGGGGGTCCGAAAATCAGTCAGTATCTGGGGTGAGGGGTAGGGTTAGGGTTAGGGTTAGGGTAATGTTGTGAATCGAGTGGCCCATGGTGATGGGGGGGTTATGGTATGGGCAGGCATATGTTATGGACAACGAACACAGGCCACTCAATTTCAAATTGCCTTCCTTTAGCCCCGCCCCCCAGAAAGTCGGCCAATTTGAAAAATGTGCGTTTTTGAGCCATTTTAAGCACATCCTTGTGAACTCCTCCTAGGGGAATGATCGGAAAAATTCCAACGCAGGACAGGTTCAACCCCTAGCCAATGTCATGAAGAATTGCGGATTACATTTTTGATAAATCAATCGTGGAGGTTGTAAGCTAACAGCCAATACACCATTGTTGACGATTTACATGTTGCAAATTACTCCAAACTACACAGATATAGTTATTCCGATATTCACGAAACACTGTATACACATTGCTCTCATGATTGCGGACATATTTCAAATTGGCTTTTATTAGCCCCGCCCCCGAAAAAGTCGGCCATTTTCAAAAAATTTCGTTTTTCATGCATTTTAAGCACATTCTTGCGAGCTCCTCGTAGGGGAATTATCAGAACAATTCCAATCCAGGACAAGTTCATCCCCTATCCAATATGATGCTAAATTGCGAAGAAAATTGTTGATAAATCGATCGTGGAGATCGTAAGCTAACAGCGAATACACCAGTTTTGACCATTTACATGTCGCAAATGACTCCAAACTACTCCAAATTACTTGCATATAGTTTTTCCGATATTCACAAAATGCTGTATACACATTGCTATTATGATTGCACACATATTTCAAATTGCTTCTCATTAGCCCCGCCCCCAGAAAGTTGGCCATTTTGAAAGATTTGCGTTTTTAATGCATTTTAAGCACATTTTTTCTAACTCCTCCTGGGGAAATGATCGAAAAAATTCCAATTCAGCACAAGTTCAGCCCCTATCCAATATGATGCTAAATTGCGAAGAAATTTTTTGAGAGCTCAATTGAGGAGGTCGCAAGCTAACAGCGAATACACCATTTTTGACAATTTACATGTCGCAAATGACTCCAAACTACTCGCATATAGTTTTTCCGATATTCACGAAACGCTGTATGGACATTGCTATTATGATTGTGGACACATTTCAAATTAGCTTTTATTAGCCCCGCCCTCCAGAAAGTGGGCCATTTTAAAAAATGTGCGTTTCTCATGCATTTTAAGGACATTTCTGCGAACTCCTCATAGGGCAGGGGTCTTCAACCTTTTTGACCAAAAGAGTAATTTCGCTCCTTTTTCAATGTTTTGTCTGGAGCCGCAAAACATATTTCATAGTTTTTTATTGTTATATCAGACAAAAACTACAGTTTTTTTGCATTTATTAGGCTATTTATTACATGATATAAAACTGTTAACCTCTAATAAGAAACAAATAACTTTTAAAAGGAGAATTACAAATAATACACAGGCCTACTTTAAAATAAATTAAACACAGCACTTGAGTCCTCTGCACATTTGAAGGGGAAACAAATATTATTAAATGGGCCCACTTTGAAATAAATAAAACATATATCTGCACCCTATAAAGAGTTAAAGGTAAGAATGGAGAAACCAGCTCGAGTGCGCTAGAATTTGAAAGTACACAACCGGAAAAAATATGCCTCTTCTTTCAGACTTTCTTACAGAGTCCCTCCTCCAACACACACGAATGCACACAATGAGGGCACGATATAAGTTTGTGCCCAGATGGAAGGCTGACAGGCAGGTAGGCCATCCAGTTATTTTAGCCGGGCCGGCTCAGATGATTGGTCGTGCTTTTTACAGCGCTACGGCTTCCAGAGATTAATTTTTGTATGTATTTATTGTCAAAGCATTTAATATATTCATTGCTATCGGGACTTTAAGAGCATTCCATGGAATATAACAAAAAGTGTTTTCTGAGATAAATTACATACCCCATTGAATTATGACTGACGATCGTCAGCTGTCTTCCTCTCCCTCGTAAAGGATGCACCACCGTTGACAACTTCTCTCTACATATCAAACATACCGGTAAACCAGCATCGTTTGCTGTGAAAGCATACAACTCTGTCCACGCATAATTAAATCCTGTGTTCTTCCGGTACTTTTCTTTGATTTATCCATACTTCGCTCATCGAGCCGGGTTCAGGTTATTCGCCTCCAAAAAAAGGCGCTCGCTCGGGACCGGAGCAGGATGTGACACATATTTTAGTTGACCTAATTAAAACCGTTTTGTTTTTTATTTATGTGTCACAGTATCACCTCAACATTTTCAACCATGCAACAAAATATAAATAGTCCTACAAATACTTTTATTTTATTTCCTTCTTATTTTTGTCCAAGCTCAAGGGAGCCAGAGCAGAGGGCTTAAAGGGCCGCGGGTTGCCGACCCCTGTCATAGGGGAATGATCGTAAAAATTCCAATCCAGGACAACTTCAGCGCATATCCAATGTCATGATACATTCAGAAGGAATAGTCCTTCGCTCAAATGGGGAGCTCGTAGGCTAACGGAGAATGTACAATTGTTGACCAATTATATGTCAGATAAGCTACTGAGACCTGCCTGTCTGCCTGGCACATCAACTCTCACACACACACACACACACACACTCACTTACTGTTAGTCCAACAACCCCCTTTGCTGGCGGCATATTCATTACAACAGACACCTATGCACTCCCTAACCCTAACCCTACTGTCTATCTGTAGATATCTCCTAAAGCCTACAAATAAAGTGTGAAATGTAGGCCTGGTACATATATTATTGAACGATATATATTATACACACTGTTCTGCTTTATGCACTGACCTCAGCAGATGTTCTCACAATAAACATCGCCTCACAATGAAAGCAGTTGTATGATAGATCGCCTAACATCCATAGGAGATGTGATTAGTGAGTAAACAAACGGTAAAGAGCAGAAAGTCTGATGCACATTTGATCATCTTAAATAACTTATAATCACAACGGAAACAACACTGTTGGCTGAAATCGACTCCGGAGAATATATCAGTGTACCCTCGGTTATAGCTCCTCCAGAGAGACTCCTCTCTCCTCTAAATCAGTGTATCCTCGGTTACGGCTCCTCCAGACAGCTTCCTCGATAATCGATCCTCGACGAGCCTTTACAGACATTTGTCTTCCTTCGAGACGGCGCCGAAATCCGTTTCCGAGTCGCTGCCGGAGGACCTGGGAGTCTGGGACGCGAAAATTATAGAAATAAGAAATGACTCGCGAGCGTCTGCTTGACGCCGGGATGACCGGCTGCCCTCCCCGACATGGGCGCATGGACGCGAGGGCCCGCTCATCACTACGCGCACAAGTGCGACCGCAGTTTTAATTATTGAAGAATTTTAAATGAAGGTACAGTTTATTTAAATACGTTATTGTTTACCGACGTGGGTAGCATGTGACAACATCCGGAACGACCGGAAACTATAGGTTACTTACGTAACCCCAGTCCTCAAAGTAACATGAAGTGAGATGTCTCACTATGGGATGCGCCTCATCGCGGAGCAAACAGAAGCATCAATCTCATTACGCCAATCCTGATTGGCTGGTGATCTTGACGGCAGCGTCAGGGGAAATCACCCCCTATAAGTAGCTTGCGCCACAACGCATGCGTCATTCAAAATAAGCACCTCTTCTCGCTTCATCATAGCAAGGAGGGCCGTCTGGTGAGACATCTCACTGGGGTCATTCTGAGCCCATTTAAAACCACTGCCAGGTCCCATAAGGGCACCAGCGACCTGGAGACAGGGAGGAGCCTGCGAGCTCCCTTCATAAAACAGCAAACCAAAGGATGTTGGCTCGCCGTCTTACCCTCAAAGCCTACGTGGCATGCAGCAATAGCAGCCATGGCTGCAAATTTGAAATATAAAATTCAACACCCATGTAGTTAATTTTAATATTTTAACAGAGTTTATATTGAAACCACCAGCAAAGTGTTAAATTAACACTTTCCAAAGTGTTGACAATATAACACTATCACAGTGTTACTATACCAACACTAAGAGTGTAAGATGTGAACACCAACACTGAACACCAACGTCAATAACAACACTAATGGCGCGTTTCCACTGCAGGCCTCGCTCGGTTTGGTTTGGCCTTATTAGGCCCGGCTTACTTTAATGCTGCGTTTCCATTACAGTTTAGGAACTGGGGTAGTTACTATAGTAACGCAGTGTAGGCGGGGCGATCAGCTTTTTGGCGGGCGAAGCGACGCTGCATACAACTGCCCTGAGGTCATCTTCAATGTGACACAACTCACACAACAACAATGGAGCATGTGGAAGTCATCGTGTCCTTGCTTCTTGGTATGTGTTTTTTTATCACAGCAAGAAGGAAAACTTTGTTTCAGAAAAGGCTGCTTATAGCAAGACGGAATACAGAACAAGCTGAGGGGAGACTTATGGCAATCGTACAACGTGGCAGAGACTACTCCAGGACGACTCCAGGACGACTCAACGACAACGCTACTCGGTAAGCTACTAGCAACTAGCAATGTGTTTCACGCTCACTATACGACCAAAGTGTTTCACGCTCATTATATGACAAAAGTGTTTCAAGTATTTCATTCATTGTAGCTACCACTTTTACGTATTAAAATATGTATGCTTTTGTTTGTGTATTTCAGAAGTTAGGTTGCCACTGCAGACCATGTGTTTGGATGCTTGACCGAGCAACCGAGTGGTGGGGTGTGATTGTTCCATCTTTCACACACACTCAGTGGGTGGAGAACTTCAGGATGTCTGAGGAAACCTACGTCTACCTGTGCAATAAACTGCGGCCAGCGATGGAGAGACAGGACACACCATTCCGCGAGTGTATACCTTTAAGGAAAAGGGTGGCCATCGCACTGTGGAAGCTTGCGACCGGCTCAGAGTACAGAAGCATTGGACATCTTTTCAGAGTGAGCAGGACTACTGTGTGCCGGTGTGTGCAAGACTTCTGTGCTGCTGCAGAGGCGTTGTTAGTTCCGGAACTAATTAGTTCACCAGACCGGCAGAAGTTTTCAGAAATGGCTGCCTACACTGAGAACAGGTGGGGGCTCCCTCAGTGTGTAGGTGCTATTGATGGATCGCACATACCCATCTTGGCACCACATGAATACCACTGTGACTATTTCAACCGGAAAGGCTGGAACTCCATCATCCTTCAAGGAGTTGTAGATGGAAAGGGACATTTCTGGAATGTGTTTGCAGGAATGCATGGGAGCTTGCATGACGCTCAGGTTTTGAGGCTGTCCTCATTGTGGGAGTTAGCCAGTCGTGGTAACTACTTTCCACCTTGCACCAGGAACATTGGTGGGGTGAATGCTGGCTATTACATCATGGGAGACAATGCCTATCCCTTGCAAAAAGAAAGAAAAACGCTTTTGGTAGACTGAAGGGAAGGTGGCGTTGCCTCATGAAAATAAATGACTGTGATGTGAAACTTGTTAAATCAATGGTGCTGACATGCTGTGCTCTGCATAACCTCTGCGAGAGTCATGGAGAGGCCTATGATCATGGGTGGGATGCACCAGCAGTAGCAGAGCCTGGGGTAGCAGTGGCACAAGGTGCAGAGGAGGAGGGCACTGAAATACGACAGGGTTTGATGCGCTACCTGAATAGCTAAATATTCATTGTATACAGGAAACTTGAATGTTTTGGTTCATAACATCATCAGTGATATTCATTTCTTGTGTTTGTAATTATAAACACGACATTGAAAGATTGTGGGCCATTAAGGCTAGTGCCATTTGTTTTGTTTTTATTATTACTACATTGTATTGAACATAAATAAATCTTATTTTCTTTTTCACATATGTGTTTGTCAAATGATTTCAACACAATTCAGAATTGACTATTTTGTAAATATTTGATTTTCAAGCACCAGTAAGTACTTCTCCATAATAAGAACATTTGAGCAAATATGAAAGTAAACATAAATACAAATGATCTCTTATCCCCCTTCTCTTTCTGTTTTTTTCTAAATACCCCCTTCCAGTTTATTTGTAAAAGGAAATATTTTACTTTAAGTAATGTGTCAGTTACCAAATAATGTTTTAGACGAGGACCTCAAGCAGGCAAACTCCATTTCTTGCTTTAAATCTCTTAAAATTAACTTGTATCTTATGGGCTTTTTCCTAACTGATGGTGTTTCTTATTGCATGTGTATATCTCTAGATCTTAATTGGGCTATTTTTACAATTGTTTGAGTGATATTGTATTTTTTTTTAAAGAACCACAAATATTATTAGTAATGGTATTAGTTGTAGCCTATTTGTATTTCGGAAAAATATAGGCCTATAACTTCTACCTCATGTGAATCTGAGTTTTTGTTCTGCTGATTTAAAGCCCTTTAATTGTACATTTCAGTTTGATTGGATTCCAAAACTGTAATTTTGTGTGTGAGTGGCAACCCAGTGACTTTGTTTACATGCTCACGAAAATCAGTTTGTTAATCAGATTATGGCAGGAAATCAGATGATGCATTTATCAACAAGAGATACAATGAGAAGTACTTTATTGAATCCCAATTTGGGAAGTGTTTTTTGTTGCAGCATAACAAGGCATGGCATTGTATGTACAATAGAAATAAAAAAGATATATATATTTTTAATAAAAGGCATGGCATTGTTCAAATACAAAATAAAACATGTTTGTATTGCAGCAGCATAAAAATATATGGCATTATATATATAAAAAAAAGGAAAGATAAGAAATAAACAAGAAAGCACACATTAACAAAAACAAGAGAGATGAAACTGAATAATATTAAAATTACAGAGGTGGTTCGTCTTCCTGAGGAGACGGGTCACGTCGGCTGCCCCCTAGAACCTGGCCGAGAGTGCGCAGCAAGGCTAGGTTAAACGCATGAGTTTGAGCGTTCTCCTCCCTTCTCAAGGCCATTTCCTCCTCCCTCGCCCGGGCAACAGCCTCCATGGTCAGCTGCCAGTGCCGATCCACCTGGGCCAGGCTCTGTTCATGGTGCCGTGCATGCTGTGTTAGGTGCTCGTCTCCTCCTCGTTTCCTCTTGCCTGTATGACGATAAGATAATTATAGCAATAAGAATTAGCAATAACAATGAAAAACACAGGATAGGTACAGGTCACACAAGGATATAATAATAAAATGTATAAGCGGAACAACAGTAAGGATGAACTAAAGACAGTTATGCCCTAGATGTTTACAATGATTGTGAAAGTGCATTACATTATGTCCAGCCTGTTGATAATGATTATAAATATATGTATATAATAGGATGTCACACACAATTGTGCTAGCTGCGTACTAGCTCGTTTGTAATAGAGCATTTCCACACAGTGGTATAGCTTATTTTACTTAATGACTATGGATTATCTAAAGTTTAAAAAAAAGTCACAATTCTAGTGGTTTTGCCATGCCTATTTCTTACCTAGAACCACACGCTGCGGTGTCGTGATGGCACTCGGCGTTGGTGTCGATTCCTCCTCGGCTGGTGTCTGTGGTCGAGTTGAGGTCCGTTCTGATGTTGAGGACGGAACACTGCCACCACCCGGTGTTCGGGACTGTTCCTCCTCACTAGTCACAATGGCATCATCTAGAACAGCAACATGACTTGTTAATTCCACAAACTACTGTAGCACAATACTAAATAGCAACAACAACTGTAGAACAGAAGAACCTAAACAATGGCGCATGTGGTATTAGCAAACAATAGCTCTAGCTAATGCTATCTGCCTTAGCTAGCTATGTAGCTCTTCGGGGCTCCATAAAAGCATGGGTTGTCGAACATAAATGTAAGGATAAAATACTTGTTTGTTAGAAGTGAGCTTTAGAATAGATAGGGACACAACTCTTTCAAGCAAATAACAGAGCGATAGCAAAGACTTACCATGCAGGGACTCCAGTAACGCGGTTGCAGAGTCCAGGCCTCCCTCCCTCCCAACGTTGGCCGGTCTGTGGCCATAAATAGCGTCCAATAGGTCGAACCACTTCCAGCTTTTCCTATCGGAACCACACCGGCCGTTGTGGTCCTTCACGGCTCTATACTCACTCTTAAGCTTTTTCAGTTTTTCCCTACACTGCTGGAAAGTCCTTGAGAATCCAAGTTCGGACAACAGTGCAGAGACCTCCTGAAAAACTTTTAGGTTGCGAGTTGTGCCGTCGAGCTCCCGCTGGATTTTATCATCTGCAATCAGCTGGAGGAACGTCGCAACTTCGTCAATCGACCACGGTATGCTTTCCTTTGTCATTTTCTTAGGTTTACAAAAATGCTGCAAGCGTCCCTGACAATTGTGACGATTTTCTCTGACCAATCAGCAGTCGTCACTAGTTTAGCATATTCCGCCCGGTTGTTAGCCCTGCTTGTTGGCCCTGCTTGTTGGCCTCGATAGAACCACGATTTAGTCGGGCCAGAAAAAGGGTGAAAAAGTAGCCTCGGGCCAAAACTAGGCCAAGTGGAAACGCAACCAAAAACGGGCCCCGCACGGCTCGGCACGCTTAAAGTGAGCTACCCGCTGCAGTGGAAACGCGCCATAACAGTGTTGGTTGCATCTTCAATTCAACACTGTCCTGGTGTAGAGTAACACTACAGTAGTGATACATCTTCTTCCATCTAACACCTTTAAGAGTTAAACATGTACACTAATAGTGTTGCAATTCAACACTGTCCTGGTGTAGAGAAAGACTACAGAAGTGATACATCTTCTCCCATTTAACACCTTTAAGAGTTAAACATGTACACTGAGCTAGTGTTGAATGCACATTATACAGGTGTTGCATTTTGCATTAGCCTCAACACCTCTGGGAGTTCAAAATGAACACTAATCTAGTGTCAATGTTGTGTATTGGTATTATGATGTACAACAAACTGGTGTTAAAAGTTACAATGAGCAATAAATCATTCCAGATAGCATATATGTCAAGTGCTTTATTTGAATGGTGGCATGTCTCTTAAGACTGACAAATGTTCACAATGCACAAATTCTCACAATATGCAATTCAACAAATAAAAAAATAACCCTCTTTGACAGTGGATGTCCGAAAAGGTTGTGTGTTGCCTGCCGTGCCAGGCAACAAACAACCTTTTTGGACCTCACACACCCATAGGGTTGGGGGATAAATACAAATTACAGCACATAGCTGTCTAAGACAACATAAAAAAGGGTGTCATTGGCACTTGCAGACATTTGCAGATCAAAAGGCTAATGAAATTGCAGTGCATCAGGTTTGATGACTGAAAGACTATCCTGCTTAACAACATTAAAGGTATGAAGATGTTCAACAAATAAACTTTCCATGTCTCTTAAGACTGACAAATTCTCACAATATGCAATTCAACCAACATTCAATATTGTTCAACAGCAAAAATGTATATGTACAAAATAAAAAATAACCCTCTATGGCAGTGGAGGTCCGAAAAGGTTGTTTGTTGCCTGCCGTGCCAGGCAACAAACAACCTTTTTGATCCATGTCAGAATCACCAACATGTAAAATGTCTTCCCTGAGAATAACAGCTTGTTGGACTGGTGATGAAGGATTATCGCTTGAAACGACCCCATCCTTATCATGGTATTTCTTCAAGTGTTTTTTAAAACCTAAAAAACGTTTTAACTGCAATGAGCAGCCATCTTGAGCGCATATCAAATTAAAATGTTTTCCTGGATACAAGCCATAAACAAGCTTAAGGTGCCGAGTTAAGGATCCAGGCGTATCAAGCAATAATCTGCATATGTAGCACTTATACATTACTCACAAACTTAGTTCTCAGTTCCTTGACCTTGGGGCTCTCACTGGTGGTGTCAATGTCTATGTTATAGACAGTTGTTTGCAGAAATGTGTACATGCTTTTGAGTGCTGCATCATAGCTAGTGCCTAAGACAAAGTGAAGCTTACAAAGTTCATCAATTGCTGCTAAGGAAGTGGTAGCCTCACAGGGGATGAGCTTCTTGTCGATCAGAATGAAGAAGTTGCCGACAGCCTCCTTGCTGGTCCCTGAAGCAAGAAGATATGGCTGGCTCGTGTCCATATGGCTCTGAAGGTGCTCATCCAGACTCCTACAGGACTGAAGGACAAGGCAAGCAACATTTTAATTTTACATGGCTAACTATGCGCATGTGTGTGTTTTTAGGAATAGTTTATATTTGTCCTACTTTATCATAGTGACAGCTCTCTGTAATAGTTCTGGTGGCTACCCCAGTGAGATGATAGTGAACTGTTCATGAACTTGTCATGAAAAGTTCATGGAATATCAGTGAACCATATTCATGAACAGCTCATAAACAGCTCATAACAAAGTTGATGAACTGTTCATGAAATGGTCATGAACATTAAATGGCACTAGGGCAGTTCATGAACTACTCATGAAACTCCTGTGCTGGAATGGTTCATGAACAATTCATGGAATATGGTTTTAGGCAGGTTCATGAACAATTCATGAAATGGAGTTTTCAGTGTGTGTAGGGATATTCAGTTTTCAACCAAGAACATATCAAGAACTGTTCATAACAACTTCATGAACAGTTCATACCCAGTCACTGAATATAATTCAATGGCTGGCTATGAACAGTTCATACCCAGTCACTGAATATAATTCAATGACTGGCTATGAACAGTTCATACCCAGTCACTGAATATAATTCAATGGCTGGCTATGAACTGTTCATGAACCATTGACTGTGGGTTAATTGGCAACCATAGAAAACAACAATTATGTCAATCACAATGGAATTGTACTCAAATTAACATACAAACATACATGTATACAGGTGGAGCGCTACAAATAATCCTATCACTATTTGAAGCACAGTTCTTCATACTCAGCTGCACAAAAAAATGTGTTATGGGTCACAAAAGCTTGGATACCACAGCAACAATAAATTATTTCTGTAGAAAACAGAAAAGTGCAGCAGCAATAATTATACACAGGATCCGGTTGATCGTCTGGATTGCTTCTTATTCAAAATTCAAAGTACACAGTTACATTCAAATAGCTGTACTTGACAAACATCACATTTCTCCATTTAAGTTATCCGTCTGTCACAGTCAATTACTGTATCTCAAGGAGAAATTCAACATAGTCAATATAAATTATTACATCACATTGCATTTAGCTAACGCTTTTATCCAAAGCGTCTTACAATAAGTGCGTTCGACCAACAAAATACAGAAACAGAATCATAAATCATAAATTACATCAGGTTTCATAGAGCAAAAACATTTCAAGTGCTACTCAACTGGCTTAAGATAAGCCAGCCCTTTATTAGTATATAAGTGCTTTGTTAATCGTTCTATCGCTCGAAGGGGAGTCGAAAGATATGAGTTTTCAGTCTGCGCCGGAAGGTGTGTAAGCTGTCTGCTGTCCTGATGTCAATGTGGAGCTCATTCCACCATTTTGGAGCCAGGATAGCAAACCCACCTGTTTTTGCTGATGGGAACTTGGGTCCCCTTCGCAGAGAGGGTGCAGCGAGCCGTTTGGTTGATGCAGAGCGTAGTGCACGCGCTGGGGTGTACAGTTTAACCATGTCCTGGATTTAGGAAGGGCCAGATCCATTCACAGCATGGTACGCAAGTATCATTGTCTTGAAGTAGATTCTAGCAGTTACCGGAAGCCAGTGGAGGGAGCGGAAGACCGGAGTGTTGTGGGAGAATTTAGGAAGGTTAAAGACCAGGCGAGCCGCTGCATTCTGGATGAGCTGCAGAGGTCGGATGGCACATGCAGGTAGACCAGCCAGGAGGGAGTTGCAGTAGTCTAGGCGTGAGATGACGAGAGCCTGGACCAGAACCTGCGTGGCTTTCTGGGTCAGCATCCTCCTGATGTTGTAAAGCGTGTATCTGCAGCAGCGGGTTGTAGCAGCTATGTTTGCAGTGAAGGACAGGTTGTTATCTATAAACACATAACGCTATCAAATAATACTTTCTATCAATATATCTATCTTTACCAAATATAACATATTATGGAGATCACAAAAATACACTGTCAATGTTAATAAACAAAAACTCAGGTAAACAAAACATATTACCCATGCGCAGCAGCTAACCTGCCTGCGAGCGTAAGCTCAGGTCACATTTACCCAGGCGCGGCTGAATCCCGCGAAAATGGCATCTATGGTTGCCGACAGTTTAGTATTTTTAAAATACCGTTACTATGTCAAACACGCTCAAAATACTCTCCTAAACATCTCCAACATCATATCTAATTCACACAAGTTAACATCGATCATTTTCATCATGTACTGACCTGTAGAAAACAGAAAAGTAAGCAGCAATAATTATACACAGGATCCGGTTGATCGTCTGGATTGCTTCTGAGGAGGGGGCGGAATTGTCCCCCCTAAAATAACCCAGATGTCACCGCTCACCTGCCAAAGGTTCCACCTTGGTGCTACTTACTCGTACTGCTTCTCAAACAGTACAGATAAACCATAAAATGATATGAATGTCACCAAAATAAATACAGATAATGTTCAGTTTCAAATTCACTATTGTTTTGTTTTAAGATCAAAAGTTTTTAAAAATATATGTTCAAGACATGTTCAAATAGTAGATGAATGAAGAGGTCTTTAAAATCATCACACTGATCATCAAAAGTTCATAAAATGCTCATGAATATTCAAATATATTCTGAACTTGCCACAATCATCCAAAATTCATGAAATGCTAATAGTCATGAAAAGTTCATGAAATGCTCATGCAAACTTTGTGGGGTTTTAATTATAATTTTGTGATTGGCTGGATCATGAAAAGTTCATAAATTGCTCATAAAGGTCTGTCATGAGCAAAACAGGAACTTTATATGAATGAACAATGTTCATAAAAATGTCATGAACTGCTCATTAAAATGGTTCATGAGCATTTTAAGAATTTTGTTTCATGAACATGACAAATTTACAAATAATGAGTTGTTCAATGAACAGCTCATAAAGTCATGAACTCCATCTCGCAGGGGTAGATCTAACATTCTTAAACCTGCCACATACCTTGTGAAATACGACCAGATGGTCAATGGCCTGAGCTACATTGATCTTCTGGGTTTTCTTCCTTCCCGCAGGCTGGGGTGACAGGAGGTGCAGAAGGAGGAGGATGGATGCCATATCACTGTCCCACTCGATAAGAAAAGAGAACAATGATCAACTTATTTATTTTTTGTCCAACAGTTCATAGTGCATGTACAAGCAAAATACAAGACATGAAGTCTCACAACACAATAAAGTATGGAACAAGTGAAGTGGCCTGAATACTTTCCAAACCCACTGTACCCTGGCATTCTCCAACTGTGTGGTCATACACTCCCTCCAGCCTCACATAGACAATTTACAATAGGCAATATGACATGATATGACAATGCGGTTCCTAAAACCATACCTGGTGATTCCAGTGATGGTTCATCAGCCCTTTGGTTCTTGGCAGACAACAACAAGCGCTTCAGCAAGGGTGTGGAAGTCAGCATTTCTGCCTGTTGGATGACCTTTGCTTTGAAGGGGGTTGGCCACTTTTGCAGTTGTTTGGATGGAGTTTCTGACCCAAAGAGGAGACTGAAGTCTTGGAGAATCTAAAACACATATACAGCACAAACGCAAGAACCACCATCAGGTTTTCAATTTACTACTTATGCCAATTTCACAGATTTAGATCATCTCCATTTAACTGAAGGTTGCTTAAAACATCTATAAAAATAACATTCATCATAAGCAAAAGTAGGAGTAATAAAATATTACCAATCCTTGAGTGTCCAGCAGGCGCGGGAATACTGAAAGGACAGTGGAGGATCTGTCAGGATCGTGGACAAGGCGCTGTCTATATTCCAGTGTGTCTCTCATCTTCTTCATGATGACTTCTCTGTTGTTTGTATGATTTATCACAGATATGAGCTCTTGAAATCTCTGCTCATCTGGATGATCATCACAGTGGCCTATCTCTCTCCTTACTGTAGCATGGGGCCTCCATTCTCTTCTATTCTGGAATCCTTGGACCTCACAGGAAGTCGCGTTGCTCTCTGAACGGACTTCAGTCGCCACGCTAGAAACCCACCGCCTTTCTGCCCGTCATAAAAATGATCCTGACCGAAAAAAACAAAATTGACAATTCACCCATTGACAAACATTGACATAACCAATGGCGGCAGCTGCCATGCAAGGTGCAGGCCTGCTCATTGGGAGCCATTTGGGGTTCAGTGTCTTGCCTAAGGACACTTTGACATGTGGACATGAGGAGCCGGGATTTGAACTACCAACCCTGCAGTCATTGGACTATGCGCTACCTCCTGAGCCACAGCCGCCCAAATGAATTAAACTACCCTACAGTATGTATACAACGACAGGAATTCTTAAATGCAGTAGCATGTTATTGAAATCCCACAGCATTCAAGGAACCATGTAAGCCAGGGGTGTCAATCTCAATTTCATCGCGGGCCACATCAGCATTATGGTTGCACTCAAAGGGCCGGTTGTAACTTTAAGACTATATATAATGATGTATTATATATTACATTATTGCCTCTGCATTGGATTATTATCAGATAGGGTAATAACTTCAGAATTAACTACGTCTGAATGTAGAAGTTTAGGGCAAATAATTACAAATCTCTTCAATGAGAATGTCACAAAATAATTTTAAAAGAAAAACCAAATTCTGGAAAAAAAGTCAAAATCAAAAAAAAGAAGTGACATTTAAAAAAGAAAAGGAGGTGAAATAAAAAAAGAATCATTTAAAAAATGTTGAGATGCATTATGGGACATGTAGTGTATGGGCAACGTGCTTCTGTAAATCATCATGTAACCATATAATAAACATCATTCTTTGCAACCTCTTTGCTGGGGCCACACAAAATGAAGTCACGGGCCGGATTTGGCCCCCGAGCCTTGAGTTTGATACCCCTGATGTAAGCCATCTAAAACAGTCTACTTTGATCATAATCAAGAATAACTCATATAGCCTGTCTTCCCATGTGTATCTTGGAGCAAGGGAAACAGGTTAACAATCCCCAGTGCATACTTCTCTTTGGTCAGTCGCTGAGGGATTCTCCTGTAGAGCAAAAACAGTCATTTTCAACATTTCATTCATTTAAGTCTAAGAGACTCAGTTTAAGAACATATACACTTAATGAACTCAATTTATGTAGAAATACAATTGCACCAACTTCATCTACACTTAGCCTATACATACATGACACTTTCATGCAAAGCTATAACAAATTAGAATCTTACCCCTCACTCTGCACCATGTCTACAACTAGAATGTTCACCATCACTTTTCTTGTGGCAGGACTAATTGTTCCTTTTTCCTCATACTCCTTCAGCACATCACTTCCTGCTGGTTGGTCAGCAGAACCTGTTTTATCAGCTTAACACAAAACACAACAAAAATGACACCCGTTAAGTAAGCAGTAGGGATGCTCCGATCGCCAATTTCGGGGCCGATCGTTGGAATCAGTATCGGCCGGAATCAGTATCGGTAGATACCGATCACCGATCCGATCGAGTGGGCGGGGCCTAAATGGAAGATTTAAACATCACTTTAAATTTTCCATTTAAAGTGATGTTTAAACTCAGTTAATGGGGCACTGGAGCTTCCACAAACAACAATCAACTTAATTATTACATTCAAATGATGTACATTATTCAAGTTTGCATTCACTTTGGATAATAACACGGGAGAAATTAGCGGAAGCGCTCTCTTTTCCTCTCTCCCCCTCTCTCTCTTTCCTGACAGCCTGTCAGTATCTCATGCAGCTCACTGATCTAGTAATGAGTGACCCGACAGTGAAGAATAAATATATTTATAATAACTACTTTAGCTTGTTCCAGAGGTAGATAAAATAGCTAAGTGTGTTAAGTCTAACTCTTGTGTGTTTCGCTCCGGCACAGCGGGCGGAGCTGCAGGATTTCTGCTTCACACACATTGCAAACCGCTATTTTACTGTCTTTTTCGGACACCTTAAAATAATGCCAGACCGGTGAAGCCATTTTGGCGAGCTTGTTTTGCCGCACACAGAGAAAAGTGTCATGTATTTTACATCAAGCGATCGGCTCTCGCGATCGGCATGTTTTAGAGAGCACCGATCGATCGGTAGAGAGTGAGTATCGGCCGATATCGATCGGTGACCGATCGATCGGAGCATCCCTCGTAAGCAGTATAGGTTTATGAGCAATCTACTGATACAGACACACGGATGCACAGACGTCACTAAAATGTAAAACAATGGTGTACATGACATATTGAACAAGCACTCACATTTTTAGCTTGTGGATCCTTCAAAGCCTCCTCCTCTTTTCTGAAGCGTGTCAGAGTGCCACTGTAGAAATCGTTTTCACTGCTGCTTTTCGAAGTGACTGAAATAGTATCTGTGCCTGAAGCGGGGGATGAGGATGGCTCTGGAAAATAATGTCATCACACAAGAGATATTAAATATGAATATTGAAATTATATGGTCTTCCTTTGTCATGTCTTTATGTAATCTACTGGTGAAGTGTTCTCAAAAATACAACAAACCCACTGAAAACCTCCATTGCAAGTATGAGTCCCAAAGTCCTTCTCCACAAGAGCGCACTCTACTTGGGACCAATACTTAAGACAGCAATGGTGTTTTTTAATCTAGCAAAAGCTTAAGAACAAGGCTTTCAACAAGAACCCCAAGTAAGTACAACATTATGTATTTTCACCAAATCAGTGGAGTATGCACATTTGATTCCTATCAACAATAATTTACCTTTTAAGATAGTATTGTTTATAGCAATGAAATGTGTGGTGTGCTTGACACTTGCATGGGGATAATTAGCATACAATACAATTGAGAAATGTAAAATCGACCCTTTTCTCAGCAGCCATGTTGACATGCAGCATAAACAGAGATGTAATTTAGGATGTAGGCAGGCCAGGGCCCTGATAATATGCTGTCTCACTGGAATGGCTGTGACACACTAAATAGATCGGGCCAAAATTAATTTGATCGATTACACCTGTGTTTACCCGGCTATGACGTCAACATAGCTGCTGAGAAAAGGGTTTATTGTCGTCACTCACCACCACTGTCATTCAGTTCATCTTTGATGACAAAGCATATTCCACTGGTAGTGAGTAGATCTGGAAATGCGTAGTCGTCCACTTCTGTGACAGTCTCATCCTCCACTGATAAGATGCTGTCCACAGGGATGGAAAACCTCTCTTTCACTAAAAGGATTGAAGACCAAATATAAGCAGAAGCTATACACAAACACAAGGGGAGGGGGGGAACTGCCTCAACAGTGCATCATGTCCATCTAATGTAACAGTAGGTTAATGAGGGTGGATCGCAAAATTCCTTTCTGTGGGACGAATAAAGGTATTCCAACTCTGAAGTGGTTTACTTGCCTTCAGTGATGAAGATGTCAAAACAAGCTTCTGGAATTTTGATGTACTTCTTTTGGTTTCGGTATTGCACTTTGACTATCATCTTCAGCTAAAGAGAAGAGCAAGAGCCCTATATGGGTAAAATGGAGATACACAACATTTGTTATTCCACAAGTTATTATGATGCATCACAACTTCCCCTTCTTAAGCAAGCAAATACTCCAATTGTGTAAGGGTGGCATAATATAAATTGGAACTGTCTTTAGATAAATAAATTCTACTTTATGCTCCGTTCTTTTATTTTTGTATCTTTAAGCTGAGAGGCTTCTATCTGTGCATGACAAACGTTTCAGGACCAAATTAAGCACAGTGTTGGTGTGTTGCAACCCAGTCTCACGGCATTTCGTGCTATAGTAAAAAAAGACACGATTTCCCCATTTTTTTCGTGTCACACATAACGACTTTAAAAGCAATGTAAATAATAACAAATTAGAAGGAAAAAGATATTTTAAAAACAAATACAGATTTCAGTATTCTGACACAAAACGATTTTTAGAAGCAATGCATTTGTATTGGTAATATGTTTTGTGCCTGCGCCAAATTACAAGGAAAAAAAGATGACAAAAAATACAGATTTCAGTATTCTGAGCCATTTATTTTCCTCCGACATTATACCATTTAAAATAAAATGGTTAGGCTAAGGGTAAGATATTGAATAAGAACATGTTCTTATGAACCACACAGCTTCTGGTCTTCCAAGAAAAGAAAAATCGTTCTGTGTGCCACAAAACAAATGCGAAAATCGTGTTTGTGAACACGAATCAATAGATTAAATGTATGCCGTGAGACTGGGTTGCAAATATTCTTAGCAAGATAGTTAACATTATTAGCTACCACAAACAACTACAATTATTTTCAAGGGAAATTAACTAATGTTAGCTAACTGGGGAACAAATTCAATTAAATGTAACGTTATCTAGATAACTCACTGCATGCAGTCTGTTGTCGAGGCCACGCAAGATGGCTGCTTCTGCACGGGGCAGAAGAACATGTGCTAGAAAGGAAAAGGAGCCAATTAGCCAACAACTTTATTACTGTACATACACTTAAATAATTTCACTTGGGGAACAAATTCAATGAAACGTAGATAATTTAAAGTCACGTGGTCTGTCGAGACCACACGGTCGAAACCCGCGGGGACTGATGGCTGCTTAGGTGACACTGAGATAGTGATAGAAAGGAAATTGGAGGAAAAAAAAGTTGTTAGCGAAGTCGGATAACTATACCGAAAAGGACCAACACCAGAACCTCTTAGCTAGCTAGCTGTCAAACTAACGTTAGACATGTGCAATACGTTGGTGTTTGTAATGACATAATAGTATGTAACATAGCTAATGTTATGTAATTTGACATCTGTGTGTAATTCGACAGCTAGCCAGCTAGCTAACTAACTGGCTAGCTAACTAGCCAGCTAGCTAACATTTAGCAAGCAGGTGCACGGCCAGTACAGACAAATATTCTTAGCAAGCTAGTAAACATGATTAGCTACCACACACACAACTGTAACATTATTTTCAAATTAAGAAATGTTGAATAACTGGGGAACAAATTAAATGTAACATTATTTATCTAGATAACTTACCGTCACTCACTGACTGCAGTCTGTCAAGGGCGAGGCCAAGCGATCACACTTGCTGCAAGACGGACTGATGCTAGAAAAGTAAAAGGCGGCAATTATCGAACAACATTTTTACGGACACTAGAGCTTGTTAGCTCGCTGTCGAACTAACGATAGACATGTGCAATACATTGGTCTTCGTAATGATTACATATTATGTTACATATCTAACGTTAATTCAACATCCATATCTAATTTGACAGTTAGTTTAGCAAGCAAGCATTGACTGTATGGTCTATGCACCTGCACCTGGTCATGACAGTCAAATAGTAATAATTAGCAAGCTAATAATGAAAACAATACATTTACAATTACGCAACCTACCACACACAACTGTATTTTCAAGCTAAATTAATGTAAGCTATCTGGGGAACAAATTATGAAACGTAGCGATAACTTACCGTCACGGACTGCAGTCTCTCGAGACTGAAGGTTGCATCAAAAAGATGGCGGAGATCTAAATAATTTCACGCACATCACGTAAAAGTACCCGGATTGAGAGAACACACTATCCGTCGTTAAATATGTTTAACACCATGATCCAACCCTGTACTATATAGTGTGTTAACAACAGGCGGTGTTAATCATGTTAAATGTAACACCAAAACCACAACACTTTACCCCGAAAAGCTCTAACACCAGGATTTTCACACTGGCGAATTTGCTGTGCAGGTTGATAGAGATATATAGGGACAACTGGTCCACATTCCAAATCTCTCCCGTCCCTAACAAGCTGGTTATCATACAGGAAGGAGTCCAGAACATACAAGTATCCGTTAAAACAATAATCTATTTTAATGGTAATATAACAATGCAATACAATCAATACATTACCATACAAAACCATATCATATCATATGCGTAATGTCAGGAGTAGGCCTACTCCTGGCCCTTGTTCACGGGCTGCCACGACCTTCCGGTCCGGCGGCGCCAGAAGAGAGAGGCAGAACAAAAAGCTGAATAGGCTTTCATACCAATAGATACAGGAAGGGGTGGAGTTTACTCAACCTCCACACACACACACACACATTCCAGAGACCTCAGATGTGTCTTAAAGGATATTTCTTTGCTTCCAAAGATTTCACCTCTCATATCTCCAACTTCTGGTTACACAAAATACAAAGTAATTAAACCCACACATATACTATTCAAGAGATGTAGACTTCCCTGAAACTTGACATGCGAGCGATCTTCCCCCACCGAGCACCATGTCCTGCATAACACCTCCCCCACTGAGCAATAAAACCCTGTTTACTGCAACTAGCCCATTGTTCATAGCCATTTTAGTCCTCACATTTATGAAAGGATAAAACAGAGAAATCAATATAAAACACAAACACAAGTATTGTTTTAACAGTATTCACTTAACTGCTACTATTGATTTTTATTATATATAATTACCAGAGAAACTCAAAGGACCTCTTTTAATATCTGGAAATTGCAACAAGACTTTCTGCCATTTCAAATGTAACACATTTCTTAAATATCAGATGCTGCAATCCCCCTTTTGCACTCTTCTAAAAGAGTGCAACTTACACAAGGCACTTGAAACATAACTATTGTCATTCCTCTCCAATATCGTATAAATCCATCAGAAACTAAGATCCAAAGTATTTGAAATCGTGAAGGAACAGAACATCATTTCCCATGGCAGTGAAGGAACCATGACGGAGCAGCTGAGTGCTAAGAAGCAGTCTCCTGGTGGTGAATCATCAGCCCGCCTGCCCGCACCCCCCCAAAGGAATAGCCCACACGACAGCTGATAGGGAGGGGGAGATACGGCTTTCCCTTCACGGGTATAACTGATCAGAGAGAAGTAGACTCCTCTGCTGCCTCGACAAGTCCCCCAGCCCACTGCCAGCCGCTTCCAAGTCGTCTGCTGCATGGATGTCCTCGAGATCCTTCTCCTCCAGTCCGCTGATGACAGCATCCGTGTTGACCTCCATGACGAGACCCAGATCCGTCTTGATGTCGTCCCCTGGTCCTAGCAGGTGGTTTCCCCGCCGCACACTGGCTCCCGTGGTACGAGCTGTCCCCCTTTCCTCCTATGCGGACGACCTGAGAGATCCGCTGGGTCACTCGGTCGGGGCTGGAGCACCTGGGGTTGATCCACCTTGTCCCGATGACCTTCAGCCTCCTGCGTCTCGGGTCCCCCTTTTGGCATCAACAACCTGTGTGGAGAAATCTGATACAAAATCCCTCAAGCCTATGCTCCCGGCTCTGGGGCCCTCAGCCGCTTGACCCACCACTGCGTAGGCAACTTGGAGCCTGTTGGTGGGTTGTCTTAAAACAACAGACGTCTGTGAACAGGTTTTCTAAATTAATTGTGCAGCTTCAGAATCTTAATACTTGGACTGTGCCAACTAAATAAGAACCCCAACATCTTTAGGTAAACTAAATAACATATTTCAATAGCTCTGAATTTCTGACAAGCATCTGTGTTTATTTTTAAATGAAATCTTTGAGATCCCATTAAAAATATAAATATGATTTGAACTGCTAATGTTTCTGGTAAAGAAACACAAATGTTATGGATTCAAAAACAACCAAAATCACAATACTAACAAAGTGAATGGCTTCCTGGTGATACTGCTTCTACCCATCAGTGCTTAGATATTATCCCGCTGAAAAAATGAATACAGAATTCCAACAAACTGTCCTCAAATGTCTTTCTATTGTAAATGTAGATGAAATGTATATCCCCATAATGACTTAAACAATAAAGTCTATGGCTTTTACTTCTTTACCAGACTAGTTCCATGATGTTGTTAAAATTACATTGTGTCTCATTACATTACTATGTTTTAGCTTTAACTGTGAATATGTTCTTTCTACATTTCAAACCTCAGTTACTTTAATACCTGTTGAAACACTAGTTGAAACATTACTCACAGGTCAGCTTCTTCTCTCTGGTAGCCCCTTGGCCACTGATTATTTATCTGTGTTACCTGCTATAACTCAATCAATATTAGAAACATGTCAACATTCATCAAAGAGTATATTATCCCCAGATATGGAGCAGGTCAATTCTAAAACTGTCAATCAATGGTCAGATTGAACAATCGAGTTTGGGCAGCCGGTTACTTTCAGTCCCTAAATGAAAAATGTACATTGTGAAGTTTACACTCCGCCTTTTTTACACATTATCTCATGTGTAAACAAAATCCTGTATGGGAAGAAAACCTTCAGGTCATAATGGATTATAAGAAAATACCAAACATTTTTCCCAAATGTACATCCATCATTTCCACAGTAAACACTTCAGTTAAATGAATATGATACGATACGATACGATATTACTTTATTGTCAGATCAAGTCTGAAATTTGACTTACGTCACTGCAGCTCCATGTCCAACATCAACAGACAAATATGCATACACAAATACATGAAACACAAACATTTAACATTACAGCACAATCAGTGAGAGAAAAACATGCTCAAAGAGCCTTCAGCGTGCATTTGGTCTGGGATTTAGCTCTGTATTTACTGTGAGGACAGACTGATGCACAAAGGAGTGCTTCAGTCTGACTTTATTGAATCGTGGGACCCTGTATCTCCGATAAAATGAAGTGTTTCTCTCCATCTTTCAGTCCTAAAAGAAACAGAATCTTCATGTTTTAGTTTGAGTTTCACATTCTGCAAACCGCCACCTCCTGTGGGAGTGGAATATCATCAAGCAGAAAGTAAACGGGTCACATGTGGGCGGTTTCCCCTTTTGTGGAATGTTTAGGAAACCTCCCATTTCACACATTATTATCACACAAAAATAATGTGTTAGTCCAAAAACATGCTTGATTAGTCATTGTTTTAAATCATGCAGTTGCACTGATCAGATGCAGACATACGTTCACTCACACTCACACTGTCAGGTTGTAAAGTTAAGTTTGGTCAGGTATACCTCAGAGTCAGTCATTGACAGTGCCTTCCCAAGTTACCCTGTCGGTCAGGGTCAAAGGTCAGTTGGTCTCAGTCTTTGTGGCCATGTGTCGTGCCCTGCAGAGATGTTCCAGCACAGGCCAGCATCCTCCGTCTATAAAAATCTATATATATGGAGCGCCATCATTTATTAATTCACAATTACAACTATAATGTTCAAGATATCTCCAACCCCTCATTGCCGTTTCCCACATTCCCTGAAAAGTGTCACCTCCTTAGAGTACTACTACTATTACTGCAATTCATTTACACCTAATTAGTATTAAAATGAATAATAGATCTATTTCAGAAACTTGTGTACATCACTATTATCTTGTGTCAAAACATTACTAGGATCTGTAAAGCTCTGCTATGTATTCCATAACTCATTCTATTAATTTATCTTCAATTCTGGTCAAATTCAAAATTCAAATTCAAAAGCTTTTATTGTCATTGTACATATATACAACGAGATGCATGGTTGCTGCTCCAGTGAGTGCTTTAAAAACAGACATATTAAAACACAAAATAAAAGGTCTGACAGTTACGACCAGCAAGTAGTGCACACAGCTTCGGATCGTCAAGTAGATGACCAGGATTAATAAATAAATAAATAGATGAATAAAATAGAATTATGATAAAATATATATATATGATAAATTAAATATTACAGTATACATAAAAACAGACCAGGATTATTGCACAGTGGGGATGTGGGGAGTTATTTTTGTGTGTTTAATGTCCTAATGGCCCATGGGAAGAAACTGTTTGTGAGTCTGGAGGTGCGGGCTTTCAGTGAACGGTAGCGCCGGCCCGAGGGCAGCAGGTCGAACAGATGACGGGCTGGGTGGGATGAGTCCTTCAGGATGGAACTGGTCCTCCTGAGGCAGCGAGACCTGGTGATGTCTTCCAGGGAGGGCAGAGGGCAGCCAATAATCCTCTGGGCCGTGTTAATGACCCTCTGCAGAGCCTTCCTGTCGGCAGCCGAGCACCCTGCATACCAAGCAGAGATGCAGTATGTGAGGACGCTCTCAACTGTCGAGCGATAGAAGGTCACCAGCAGCTTCTGATTCAGATGGTTCTTTCTGAGCAGTCTCAGGAAGTACAGTCGCTGCTGGGCCTTCTTTATCACTGCCGTGGTGTTTGTGGACCAGGTGAGCTCCTGGGAGATGTGGACTCCCAGGAATTTAAATGAAAGCACCCTCTCTACACAGTCCCCATTAATGTAGAGGGGGGCGTGGTCTATGCTTGCTCTCCTGAAATCGATAATGATTTCTTTCGTTTTTATGGAGTTAAGCAGTAGGTTGTTGACCGCGCACCACTCCGTCAGTTTACGGACCTCCTCTCTATAGGCTGTCTCATCACCTCCTGAGACGAGCCCGATGACAGTGGTGTCGTCTGCATATTTAATGATGGTGTTTGAAGGGTAGGTGGGAGAGCAGTCATGTGTGTATAAGGCATACAGGAGTGGACTTAGCACACAGCCCTGGGGAGAGCCAGTGCTGAGTGTTAGGGTGGAAGAGAGATGGGAGCCCAGTTTCACACATTGTGGTCTGTTTGTGAGGAAATCCTTTATCCAGGCACAGGTGGAGGGGGGCAGGTGAAGGTCAAGAAGTTTATTGATGAGGATGTCAGGGATGATGGTGTTAAAGGCTGAGCTGTAATCTATGAAGAGAAGTCTAACATAGTTCCCTGGATGTTCCAGGTGGCTTAGTGTGGTGTGGAGGGTTATGGCAATGGCATCCTCCGTGGAGCGGTTTGTCCTGAAGGCAAACTGATGAGGATCGAAGGCTGAGGGGAGGCAGGCCTTGATGTGATGCGAGACCAACCACTTGGTGCACTTAAAGAACAATGTTACCCTCTTTAACAGTGTGTGGAACCCTGGGTGTCCGAACATGCAACAATTACTCCCTATTTCATCAAGGATTTAAAAACAGAAGTAATTTCGTATGTCCATCCGAAAGTCCACCTATGGTAATAACTATGCCACAATGGTGGAACCAGTACCTCAAATTGAAATCCTATATTTTGTTTAGAACCAGCTTTCCCTTTAACATGACCTATATAAATACATATTTGTCTGATCTTATAGAGATGTTACTAAAACTCTCCCTCTGAACTGATCAATACTGTAACAAATTAAAACAATACCAAATTCACACGAATAAAAAGTCTAGTGCATACTTCCTTCATGCCCCCCCCTTTTCTATCAGTGTGTTTTAGAATGATTTTTCACTTCACTTTAATAGTTCTCCTCTTTTCTGCTATTTTTTATTTACCAATTGAATAATTTATGGTCAATACATCTTCTTATCTTCACTTATTTATCAAGTCAATTCAAGTTCTTTACAATACATTAGTAGATACCTTGTGAAGTATTCACAATAACTAATCCCCTCTAGGATATGAAATCCATTCATCTTTAAGCAGATACTATTTCCTTATTTATCTTTTGTTCATGATAACAATGGTATAACAACCACACGTTTTACCCATAGCTAGTTTCTATAACAAGATTATTATGTGTGACATAATAATCAGATGTCTTGTTTGCTAACCAAGAATATTAAACTTGAATCTTTTCAGCATTCCAGACCATCATATAAACAAGCAGCCTCCTATCTAAACACTAAGCATTAAGGTTTCTACACCACCAACTGGGAAACTCTTGCACAATTATGCTGTAAAATCATTGCATCATTCCTCCAGAACAATCTGAGACAAGCATGTCTCAAGATCTTGTCATAATGAGCACAGTCAGTGATGCAGCTGTAGTCAGTGGCAGGGTCCCCAAAAAAGCTAGGACCGGCCCTGGTCAGTGGGCTCCAAGGAAACTCTCCCTGGCTTTGAGATGAGGGAAGGAATCACTTGGCAGACACACGTTGTCCTCTGTATGGCAGAAATCCCCCAAAACCGCAGTACCTCTTCACACCACGGTTGCCTTGACAACGAGGCACAAGCATAATGTCAATATCTCCTCAGAGATGCATTCTTTGCACACTTCTTCTGTTCGCAGTGAGCAACTCTTCACCAACACACTGATTCAGAGAACCCAAAAGGTGGTGCAGAACTATCCAATGCTGCTGTAATCACATTCAGCTACTGAGAAAAACTCAATTTAAATCTCTCTCCCAACGGGTTACAAAATAAAACGGCTGAGTGTCTATATGGTTAGGAATGCTGAAACATGTGAATGTTAAAACAAATTAATGGCAGTAGTCTACCCAGATTCTTTACTCCATTAAAAGTAGTAAAACCACATTGTAAAATCTATTTTGTCTAGTTGAAGTCCTGCTTACTTCATCTTTAAAATCTTCTTTAATTTGAAACCAAAAAAAGGTCTTCCTTCTCCACCATAATCCTATATCTACATCAAAGTCCATACAAACTGATGATTTATCTTTAGAAACCATGAGGAATGACAGTTCTCATAAAACACTATTCTTCCTTACTTCAGTTCTAAACCAAATGAGCCAAACAGGAAACCCCCTTTACCACTTGCTTAGTCTATCTACTTGGTTAATTCTATTCATTTTCAAATTGTTCATCTAAGTTGTGTTACAAGCATGGTGAGGTTACAGAATACACAAATAACTGTATTCAATCCGCGCCGTATTTGTAAACTGTAATGACTTAAAATCAATATTTAAGGACGTAATATAAGTTAAATATATTGTTAAGCTAATTACTGTTCTATTGTGAAGGCATCTCTGGCGAACAGCGGCCTTTGGCTTTTATTGTGAAAGGCCGTTCCGGAAATATACACCGTAATGTGAACAGTGAGTTCGACTTCTAGAAACACGGCAAGTTACGATAACAATGCATTAACTAAAGTCATGAAAGAGACAAGGAGGGGGAAAGGCGTGTGGAAGCAAGCAATGAACTGAAAATGCCACCAATCCTCTGTTTTAACGTGATGGCGGACATTGAAAACCGAAGCGGGCATAAGCACCCCTGTCATATAAACATTAATAGATTCCTTCTGACTGACAAGCGTTCAAAAACCCTTTTGCTTATCACTTAGGCTACTACTTTTTGTTTTATTCATAACCTAAAAATACAATTGTGATGAATAGCTTGCTCTTTTACCATTACATTTACCAACATAAAACAAGGTCTTTACTAATCAACAATGACAACCAACAGACAGAACAATCAAGAAACAGATCAATACAACTCCTAAATAACATTACAATATATATTTCTCACAGTGAGTTCGTTATCTAATGTTTAACAAATTCTCATCTTTCTATGTGGAGTAAAATGATCAGTTAATGACGAATAGTACGAAATTCACAATGCAATGTTTCTTATTTATTTAAATGTACAAGCCTTTTCTTTAGCCCCCTGTTTGATTCCACTTCAAATCCATCTCTTAATCTGTTCCCATTGCTCCCGATAACTCTCTGGAATTTCAGAATTGCCATTCTGACGTTCCATATTCACTTCGCTTTTATTTATCTGATTTAATTAATATGTGTTCACTTGTATTAATATACTGGGTTATTGTCGTTGTTAACGTGCTCCCCCCCCCCTTTCAGCCACTAGATGGCAGCAGCAGAGCACAAATGAGCTTCACTCTTCTGAGTGCATTGTCTGAGTTCCACAGACAATCGCTCACACTGGTATTTTAGGTAAAAATCACACAGATTTATTCCCCGTACAGTTTATCCAGCTTGATAATGTGATGTGTATTTCAACAGACAAGCAAGACCGCGAATGATGAACCCAGGTCTTAGCGAGCCCTTTATCACACGTTAGCTTTTCAAATTAAGTTTACAGACAAAGGGAAACGAGAGCTGGTCCCGTCACAATTTCGGTGAGGTTTGCGTTCTCTTTTCCCTCGATTGAACATATAACAGACCGTTGGCACTTAGCTTTTAGCCTTGGTCTGCTATTTAACTCCAGTTTTAAACGGCGACCCGATCTAAAATATCGAGTTTCCAGGTTTTGTAGTCCAGGAATATAACCTCGCAACCCATAAACTGCACCGTTTCCACGCCACTGAGGAATAAGTATACCTGAGGTCCACGCCAAACTGCTCTATTTTACGTTACGCAGGACTTTCTGTCTACCTTGCAATCAACGTTCACGTGTTGTATATAACTTTCATAACATAGTAAAATATGCATTGTATATTCCATTTAAAACTTTAAAAACACTGTGAAACGCCTACAGACAATCCTAAAGTTATACCTTATTTGTAGTCGAGTCCCCTCTCGAGTTCCCCCTTGGTTCCTCTTTCGAGTCTCCTCTCGAGTCTCCTCTCGGGTCCCTACTCCGGGTCCCGTCCCGTTGGGGGCTCCGACGACTACTCCTCTGCCGGAGGTCCTGCCAGTCGTATGTCTGTCCCGTTGGAGGCCCCGCCGACTACTCTCCTGCCGGGGGTCCTGCCAACCCTTTGTCCTGTCCCGTTGGAGGTCCCGCCGTCTACTCTCCTGCCGGGGGTCCTGCCAGCTCCATGTCCTGTCCCGTTGGAGGTCCCGCCGTCTACTCTCCTGCCGGGGGTCCTGCCAGCTCCTTCTCCTTTCTCGTTGGAGGTACCGCCGTCTGCTCCCCTGCCGGGGGTCCTGCCAACCCTTTCTCCTGTCTCGTTGGAGGTCCAGCCGTCTACTCCCCTGCCGGGGGTCCTGCCAACCCTATATCCCGTGCCGTTGGAGGTTCTACCGGGGCCCTGTCAGCCCCATGTCCATCACCTGTCTCGCCGGGGTTCCTGCCAACTCTTGGTCCACTTCCGTGGGGGATCCTGCCGAAGCCTGTCCGACCGGCTCCGGTTTCTGTCCGGCTGACACCGGGTCCTGCTCGGTCTCCGAAGCTGTCCCATCAGCGCGTTCCTGCCCGGCCTTCAGGTCCGGTCCGGTCGACACCGGTTCCTGCCCGGCCTCCGGAGATGTCCGGTCTTCGCCCTCGAGCCCGGCCCTCTGAGAGCCGGAGTCTTCACCCTCAATCCCGGTCCCCTGAGAGTCACGGCCTTCGCCCTCGAGCCCGGCCCCCTGACTTTCCCGGCCGCGGTGGTCTTCGCCCCTCCATAACCCTCACCTTGGACTCTGTCTTGCCCCCGGGCCTCCGCCCGAGACCCGTTCCTGGTCCTCTGCCTTGCCCCCGGGCCGTCCGCCCGAATCCCCCTTTTTGGACTCTGCCTTACCCCCGGGCCGTCTGCCCGAGACCCCTTCCTGGTCCTCTGCCGTGCCCCTGGGCGTTCAGTTCAGTCCCGTCCTCCAGACCCCCTCCACCCACCCTGGTGGCCCTAGTTTTGCGTCCCTCCTCCAGACCCCCTCCACCCACCCTGGTGGCCCTAGTTTTGCGGTGCGGTTCATTTGGGTTGGTGTGAACGCAGTCCGAGACTTCTTAAGTGAACTAAACAACCGGACTCTGGTCCGCTAAAATAGGTGGTCTCGGACCGCTTGCTAGTGAACTCTGGAGCGGTTCATTGCTGGTGTGAACGCAGTCCGCACCAAAACATAGGAAGCGAATTAAGTGTTGAACAGTGTCGTGTAAAGTAAAAATGCTCCGTCAGCTACATAAAAGTAAGAATACCTGTCGTCGGTGAAATGCCCCTCCTTACTGCAGAACGTCTCTCATTATATGTGTTATAATTAGGGCTGTCAGTCAATACAAATATTTAATCGCGTTTAATCGCATGATTGTCCATAGTTAATCGCGATTAATCGCAAATTAATCGCACATTTTTGATCTGTTCTAAATGTACCTTAGAGGAACATTTTTCAAGTTTTTAATACTCTTATCAACATGAGTGGACAAATATGCTTTATGCTAAGGTTTATTATCATTTGAATAATGACAAATATTCTCATGAATATTAAACACAACAACCTCTGAACATTACAAATATTCGCCTCAATTCAACCTGGAACTTCTCTCATACAATAATACAGTGTGTGTGTGTGTGTGTGTGTGTGTGTGTGTGTGTGTGTGTGTGTGTGTGTGTGTGTGTGTGTGTTCGTTGGAGCTATGTGCAACTCAAGGCATATTATGCTCGAACGGGAGCTGCCTGGACGCTGCAATCATGTTGCACTATCCGAGCTGAGTGTGCTGACTTCTCCTACAATGTCCCACTGTCTGGCTGCCTGCATAAAGTCAAGTGCTCGGCGCAGTTGTGGCGAAATGTCGCTCCTCTGTTTTCATTTAAACAGCTCCTTATATCCGTTAGCGCAGCTAGCTAGCACCAGATGTTAACAACAACAATGCACGAAAGGTCTCTCTCTCGCTCGCTCGGGCCACACATACACACACCCTCCCGGTCCTCCGGATGGCCAGTCGGTGCCTCCCGTTGAGCGTGGAAGTGTGGTCTGCAGCAAGCGGGCGGCAGGAGCGGGGCTGTCAGCATCAGCTTGTTGATGGTATTTTAAACTCGATGCGCTCTGAAATTACGGGGCGACCGAGGAAAAAAAATTGATTCTTTGATGTGTATGTTTTCAGAATTGAGTGAAAGGCCCCCCTAGGTAGTTCTTTGATGTACTGTATAAGTGCTCTCTTTAAAGTTAAGGTATTTATCTACAAACTTATCTCGCGCCCTCTTTTGGTGTGCGCGTTCGTGTGTGTTGGAGGAGGGACAGATTTCCCCCCGGTTGTGTACTTTCAAATGCTAGCTCACTCGAGATGGTTTATCCAAAATGACCTACCCCTACCTTTAAGAACAATTCACACTGCCCAAGTAGATGTTTAGGAGTCTCTTGGAATTGTGAAGGAAATATTAATATTCTGTGCATGGGAAAATGTTAGTGTTTTCCCTATGTGTCTTGTGACTTAGAGCAGGGCACAGGTCAAAGGTCCTGCCTTCCTGTGGGGGAAGTGTGGCCAACTGCGCAGATGACTTTTATTTTTTTGGGCCATCAATCTTAAAACATACAAGCTGTTGACATAAGATCACCCGATTTTACTTTTTTTTTCAAAAAACATGGCATAGTAACCATCCCCCCACCCCCCTACAAAACAAAATCGAAAAGCATCACAATACAATATAAAAGAGGAGCAAAAATAAGTAAATAAAAAATAAAAAATAAAAATACAAGAGGATATCACAAAAGCAGATATACAAAGAAACACTGTGTTGCACCATGCACATTGGGCTGCATGACCATTCACACGCCAAAGGAGACAATCACTTATCATTGCATTATTACTGTCCAGTCTCAATAGTAGCTACGACGTACATTAATGAGTAATATAATTGTCCAATCCCCTAAAGAAGGAATCAAATTAACAAAAGAGAGAATAGGATCCCGGGTTTTACTAAATGTATCAGAGCATACCCTTATACTATACTTAATCTTCTCTAAGTATAAGAAAGACATTAAATCCTTCAACCACGACTGAGAAGATGGAGGTTTCTGGTCCTTCCATTGCAGTAAAATACGTCTGCGGGCTACAAGTGAAGCAAAAGCAAAAACATTTCTCTCCTTGAAAGTGAAACTAGAGAATTCCTCAGGGACACCAAAAATAGAAATTGAAGGGCTAGGAACCACCGGCTTATTGAAGGCCTTTGAGAGTGTATCATAAAAAGAGGACCAGAATGAACCCAGCTTTGGACAGGAGAAAAACATGTGTGTGTGGTTGGCCGGAGAGAGAGAGCATCTATCACACATATCACTTGTGTCAAACAGTTTGCTGAGTCTAACTTTGGTCAGGTGTGATCTGTGTAGGACCTTAAACTGTATCAGTGTCAGTCTGGCGCAAGATGAAGTAGAGTTTACTCTGTCTAGGGCCCCCTGCCACCATTCATCTGAAAAGGTAGCCCCAAGCTCCTTCTCCCAGATGTTCCTAGTCGCTAAATGAGATGATAGTGCTGATAAGATTAACTTCCCCACGGCTGAAATTACTCCACGTACAGGGGTCAATAGAATTTCATCAATGAGAGAATTAGGTGGTTGATGAGGAACATTGGGGAAGTTACAACGAGCAAAGTCTCGGATTTGAAAATATCTAAATAACTGAGAGTTTGGAAGGTCAAATTTAGTCTTGAGAATATCGAAGGAGACAAAAATGTTATCAACAAAAAGTTGTTTGAAATAAACCAACCCTTTCTCCTTCCACAAAGAGAAAACTGGGTCAAGAGATGAAGGAAGAAAAATATGATTATTACAAATGGGCATTAGCAGGGAAAGGGAAACAATTTTAAAGTGGCGTCTAAATTGCCTCCAAATCTTTACAGTAGATTGTACAATTTGGTTGGATACGCATTTAGCAGGATATGATTTTAGGGGGGCACAAATTAACGACAAAAAAAGAGATAGAGCCACAAGTCCGCGCTTCCATCTGGCACTATTCTGTAATGGGGGAGTTGTGCCAAGTGTGAATCTTTTTAATATTGGCCGCCCAATAGTATGCCAGAAGGTTAGGTAGAGCAAGGCCACCATCTTCTTTAGCCCTTTGTAGGACAGAATATTGTACCCTTGGGGTCTTTCCTGCCCAAATAAAAGATGAAATAGTCTTGTCTAAGTCCTTAAAAAAAGATTTGGGGAGGAATAATGGTAAACATTGAAAAAGGAATGAGAATCTGGGAAGCACATTCATTTTGATTGAATTGATTCTACCTACAATCGACAGAGGGAGAGAGTTCCAGCGCTGTAGGTCAGATTTAACCTCCTTCACCAACTTCAAAACATTATGCTTATGAAGTGAGGGGAGACTATGCGAAATATTAATGCCCAGGTACCGGAAACCAGAGGAGGCCAAATTAAAAGGCAGAATCTGGGCCGGAATCTGTTTTGCCGCAAGATTAAGAGGGAAGCATTCGCTCTTACTGATGTTCAACTTGTATCCCGAAAAGGAACCAAACGTTTGTAGAATCCCATTAATACAGGCTGTAGGGTTCGAGACATAGAGCAGCAAATCATCTGCATACAGCG
This sequence comes from Champsocephalus esox, assembly GCA_036324585.1. Taxonomy (NCBI): domain Eukaryota; kingdom Metazoa; phylum Chordata; class Actinopteri; order Perciformes; family Channichthyidae; genus Champsocephalus; species Champsocephalus esox. The sequence continues at coordinate 23,061,275 of CM070482.1, forward strand.
AAACCCTGTGTTCAACCCCATTCCTATAGATACCTGTAAAAGCTGGTGAGTTTCTGAGAACGATGGAAAGGGGCTCGATTGCAATTGCAAACAGTAAAGGCGACAGGGGACAGCCTTGGCGGCAACCGCGTTGTAAGGGGAAACATTTGGATTGAGTGGAGTTGGTAGTCACACTAGCTGTAGGAGCACTATACAATAATTTAATCCATGAAATATATCTTTGACCAAAACCAAACTTGTCAAGAGCTGAAAATAAATAACCCCACTCCACTCGGTCAAAAGCCTTGTCCGCATCCATAGAGATTACCATTTCAGCCTCTTGTGTGCTAGACTTAGACATTATAATATTAAGGAGGCGACGAATATTTGAGGACAACTGTCTACCCCTTATGAAGCCAGTTTGATTACCCAAAATAATGTTTGGTTGACAGGGGTCCAGACGGCTAGCCAGGGTCTTAGCTAATAGCTTTATGTCAGAGTTGAGCAAACTAATAGGTCTCCAGCTGCTACATTCTGCTTGATCTTTGTTTTTTTTTGGAATGAGCGAAATTGATGCTTGAGTTACGGATGGAGAAAGGAACCCACGCTCTAAGGAGTCGTTGAACATGTCCAATAGCAAGGGAGCCAGTTGATCAGAGAAATTCTTTAAAAAGTCAGCTGGGAAGCCGTCCGGGCCCGGTGCCTTGCCATTCTGTATTAATCTGAGACTGTCTGTAACCTCCTTTAAACTGAGTGGAGCATCTAGATTCCTTTTACTTGTTTCGTTGATCGTAGGGAAGTCCAAATTATCCAAAAATTGTTTCATTAAGATGTTGTCAGGTGGAGCCTCTGATTGGTAAAGATTAGAATAGTATGAAGCGAAAACATTATTTATCTCCTTTGGGTCTGTAACTATTGTATGGGGGGATTTGCGAATTTGTGTAATAAAACGTGAGTCAGATTGATGCTTTATTTGTAACGCTAGCAGTCGGCTGGCCTTGTCCCCATATTCATAATAGGTACTCTTTGTGCGCCTTAAAACAAACTCAGCTTTGTTCGTGGAAACAAGATCAAATTCAGTTTGGATCTCTCCGTCTGAAGAGCGGGACTAGGAGAAGAGGGGTTCTGTCTGTCAATTTGTCGAATTGCTTCCATCAGCTCAAGTTGTCTCTGTATTTGCTGCTTATGTTCCCTGGCACTGTAAGAGATAATCTCACCGCGAATTACCGCTTTACAGGTTTCCCACAGGAGGGAAGGAGAAGTCGAGTCAGATTTGTTATTTAGGATAAAGAGCCTAATTTTCTCAGAAATAAATTCGCAGAATTTATTAGAAGATAATAACCCAGTATTCAATCTCCAATTTGAGCGCTGTCCACTTTTAAGAAGCAATTCCAAGTCTAATAAAAGGGGGGCATGGTCTGATATGACTATTGCTGAATATTCACATAATTTCACTGAAGGAAGGAGTATTTTGTCTAAAAAAAATAATCAATGCGAGAATATAGGAGTAGAATGAAAACTCTTTTGCTGTTGGGTGGCTGAATCTCCACGTATCCACACAACCGATTTGGTCCACAAGTGACATCAGAGCTCTAGCCGTACTAGATGGGGTTAGGTTTTTTGGCTTGGATAAATCAAGGGCAGGATTAACAACCAAGTTAAGATCTCCCCCCAAAATAAGGTGGTGTGAATCCAGGCATGGGATTAATGAGAATAAGGATGTCATAAAATTAGGACAACTCCAATTAGGGAGCACAGACGCAAACCATAATAACAGGAATTTGGAGCAATACACCCACGACTATAATGTAACGCCCATTTGTATCAGAAATATACTTTTCTAAAGAGAACTGCAGTCGTTTGTGTAGTAAAATTGCTGTACCTCTGGAACGGCTATTGAAGCTGGAGTGGAACACTTGTCCGACCCAGGGTTTCCGCAGTCTGGGGTGGTCACAGACACGCAGGTGGGTCTCCTGCAGAAAAGCAATGTCCGTCGTCATATCCTTAAGATGTGAAAATACTCTGGCTCTTTTAGTAGGCCCGCCAAGTCCTCTGACATTCCAGCTTGTAAACCTGATTGATCCTTGCATAGCTCTCTGTCTTATATCAGCCATAGAGCATGAGCCACAACATCAGCCTTTGGAATAATATGATGAAATTATGAATTAGCCAGTAGGCTACAACACAAAGCAAGGTAACAACTTCAAATGTGTTATAAAGATGGGCACCAAAGAAAAAAGTTCCTCCCGTATTGAGAAAAAAGAGAAAGAAAGAGAAAGAAAAAAACACACAAAAAACACAACCCAACGAGATCAGATGTCTGAATCTCTAACAAATCCCTACAACCTTGTACTAAACTCATCCTGTAACGTAGATGAGCACGCAGGAAATGTTCTGCACACCTCCAGTTAACTACGGTGTAGTTGGCTTCCCTTCAAAATGTATAATTATCACATATACAACCCCATCTGATTTGCAGTCATTCCCCAGTCCACACCCCCATAAACGAGACAGCAGTGACCTCTATTGGCCTAGCAGGGAGCTGCAAGCAATGTCTAATTTAACGTTCATTTCCGTGTAGCTTCAGAGTCCTGATCATTCACTTACTGCTATGAACCTGATAGAAACGTTCCGCCTCTTCCGCGGAGTCAAAAATGTGAGTTTGTCCGTTAATAGTAACACGCAGGCGGGCTGAGTAGAGTAAGCCGAAGCGTATTCCCTCCTTGTAGAGCTGCAACTTCACTTTGTTAAAGGCGGCCCGCTTCTTGGCGAGTGTGGCGCTGAAATCTTCAAAGATCCTGATGGGATGACCTTGGTACGAGACATCGCGGGATTTCCTAGCCCACAGCAGCACACGTTCCTTCTGGGCATATTTATGGAAGTGGACAATGAGGGGCCGGGAACCTTGCGGCGGTTTCGGAGCCAGACTGCGATGTGCACGGTCTAGCTCCAAGGTATCCAGCTGAGGGTCTCCGACCATCTTCTTGAACAGTGTAGTCATGAAGAGACGAGCATCATCCCCCTCCATTCCTTCTGGAATGCCAATCACACGGAGATTCTGTCGTTTGGAACGTGAAACCAGGTCTTCCACCGCCAGCCGCAAACTATCATTCACCTGATTAGTGGTCTCCAACTTGGATTTCAATACGGCTACCTCTCGCTCCAGAGTAGTGATTCCATCTGAATGAGCGCTGAGAGCCGTTTCCATTCCGGTGATGGTGGCAGTATGTGTAGCCACGGTGTCTGTGATCTTTTGAAGAGAGGCTTGGATTGGGGCCAGGGCAGTGTTCATGGAAGCGGTAAATTCACCTGTTACGTCTTTACGCAGTTTCTCAAGCTCTCCGACTAGCATATCGAGTGTTACCGGCTGCACGCTAGCTTCCGAAGCACTGGTAATCATCTTGTTAGCCTCTTTATCTTGCGAGCTGAAGAGTTTAGTTTGTTGCTGACTTTTGCCACGACTGCCTTGAGTTTTACTCATTTCAACAACGAAAAAGTTACTGAGGTACTCCTAATGACTAATCAAGTCAGAAAAGTAGCAGACGTCTGGGTGTATATGTGTAAAAGCGAAAAAGGATTAGGGAGCAAACGCTAATGCGACCGATCACTCCAACGCCATAACCGGAAGCCGCTCAGATGACTTTAACAGACTTTCTTTGTCTCTGAAGATCTTTTATTCATTATGATAGAAAGGGCGCGAACAGGGGCTCCTCCTAGATTCTCTGGGTAGAATTGCCTGTGTTTTCTGTGTATTTCTCAGGGTTGACTTGGAATTCACATGATGCAAGTTGTGTGAATATCTGGTGAATGCTCCCGGCCGTTGGATCTCTCAATAAATCCCAGTGTTTGACATTCAGAATTCCTGCTCCCCCCGTGTCTCTCTGAGTCCTGATTTCCATTGAAACAGAAGTTTCTCTTACAGGAAGTATATGAATGCAGTATATGTTTTACAAAGGGGTATTCATGTAAGATCTTATTTATGTTTAGGTTTTAGTGATACCTGAGGCTATTCTCTTTTTTAATTGTAGGGACTGTGAACTAATGTGTAATTACTTTTTTACTATCTATAAGAAAAGTCTCTCTGAAGAGGGGGAAATAATAAAACAATGTCTTTTTATAATTATTTTACACCACTATAAGGACACCCAATATTAAGTTGTGTGAGGTTGTACTAGGGATAATATTAGAATGTTGCTGTATCCATAAAAGAGAAGTATCTTTAAAACATGTGTTTCTGCTCCATTTCACTCCATGAAGCCTCCAGCTTGTACAAGGGCTCCGCCTCCACTCAACATAACATGTCCCGCCCTCCGAAAGAAGGGCGGGACAAGAAACGAATGCAATATCTTTGCCGGATTCAGACGCCACCAGGCAGGGCCGGACTGGGACAATAATGGCGCATTTCCACTGCAGCGGGTAGCCCCGTTTAAGCGTCCTTAACCGTCCTCAAGCGGCCAGGCCAGTTTTTGGTGGCATTTCCATATAGCCTAGTACCGGCTAGCGGGTACTTTTTCCCTTTTTTTCCGGCCCCATAAAATCGTGGTTCTTTTTTATCAGACCAGGCCAGGGCTGTGACGTCAACACTCTCGACTGCTGATTGGTCAGAGAGAATCGTCACAAGATCGCGCGCGAGTTCATCCCTAGCGTCGCATATATATTTAGAAGCAAGCTTGCAGCATTTTTATAAACAGCATTTTATAAACGGAGGAGCTACAAACATGGCTACGTTTGTTAAGTAAAGCACACCGTGGTCGACCGAGGAGGTGACGACGTTCCTTCATCTCATTGGGGATGATAAAATCCAGCGGGAGCTCGACGGAACAACAATCAATCAATCAATCAATCAATGTTTATTTATATAGCCCAATATCACAAATGTTACATTTGTCTCAGTGGTCTTCACAGTGTGTACAGAATATCAGTATGACAATACGACACCCTCTGTCCTTAGACCCTCACATCGTACAAGGAAAAACTTCCAAAGAAAACCCAGTTTAAAGGGAAAAATGGGAGAAACCTCAGGGAGAGCAACAGAGGAGGGATCCCTCTCCCAGGACGGACAGACGTGCAATAGATGCCGTGTGTAAATTGAAAAGATAATACATTTGCAACATAGGTAGTCCAAATGTTTGGAAATGCATGTGTGTATAATAGGAAGATGAATCCACGAGGATATCCATCCAGGACCGATGATCCAGGACCACAGCCACGACTCAAGATCCAGCGCTCGCGATCCAGGACACAAGACCGCAGGATCATCCATGACTCCGGATCCCAGCATATATAGACACCAAAAAGAAAGACATTTGGGGAAGCTGGGTTAATCGGAACATGAGAGTACACAGGTATAGACAGAGAGAAGGAAGAAGTAAGATGTCCCCCGACAAACTAAGCCTATATCAGCAAAAGTAGGGGCTGAATCTAATCAGCCCTAACTATAAGCTTTATCAAAAAGGAAGGTCTTAAGCGCACTCTTAAAAACGGATAGGGTGTCTGCCGCCCGAACACAAACTGGAAGCTGATTCCACAAATGTGGAGCTTGATAGGAAAAGGCTCTGGCTCCCATTGTACTTTTAGAGACTCTAGGAACAACCAACAACCCTGCATTCTTGGAACGCAATGCCCTAGTAGGACAGTAGGGTATAATGAGTTCTTTAAGGTAAGATGGCGCCTGCCCATTAAGGGCTTTGTAGGCGAGAAGAAGAATTTTAAATTCTATCCTGTGTTCTATAGGGAGCCAGTGTAAGGCAGCCAGAACAGGAGTAATGTGGTCCCTTCTCCTAACTCTGGTTAGTACACGAGCCGCAGCATTTTGAATCAGCTGAAGCGACTTGATTGACTTTTTGGTACTCCCTGATAGTAAAGAGTTACAATAATCCAGCCTAGAAGTAACAAATGCATGGACTAGTTTCTCTGCATCGTTTTGAGGCAAGATATGCCTGATTTTTGCAATGTTACGTAGATGGAAGTAGGCGGTCCTTGAAATTGATTTTATGTGGGCGTTAAAGGATAAATCCTGATCAAATATAACACCAAGATTCCTTACAGTCTCACTGGAGGCCAAATTAATGCCATCCATAGTTAGTATATCTTTAGATAATTTGTTTCGTAGATTCTTCGGGCCAAGTACAATAACTTCAGTTTTGGTCGTGTTTAACATCAAAAAGTGTAAGGTCATCCACGTTTTTAAGTCCTTAAGGCAGTCTTGAATTTTATTTAGATGATTAATTTCATCAGGCTTAATTGATAAATATAGTTGAGTATCATCCGCATAACAATGAAAGTTTACAGAATGATTCCTTATAATATTGCCTAACGGAAGCATATATAATGTGAACAAAATAGGTCCGAGCACTGAGCCCTGTGGCACTCCATGGCTAACTTTGGTTTGCGTGGAAGATTCATCGTTGACACGTACAAACTGAGAGCGTTCAGATAGATAGGACCTAAACCAGCCTAAAGCAGTTCCCTGTATGCCAACCAAGTGCTCTAGTCTTTGCAATAGGATATCATGGTCGATAGTATCAAATGCAGCACTGAGATCGAGCAAAACAAGAATAGAGACAAGTCCCTTGTCTGAGGCTATTAGAATATCATTTGTGACTTTAACCAGAGCTGTCTCTGTGCTATGATGTGTTCTAAAGCCAGACTGAAAATCTTCAAATAAATCATTGTTTTTTAAGTAATCACACAACTGTTTTGCGACCGCTTTCTCAAGAATCTTTGAGAGGAACGGAAGATTAGAAATAGGTCTATAGTTGGCTAAAACCTCTGGATCCAGGTTGTGCTTTTTAAGAAGCGGTTTTATCACTGCTACTTTGAATGATTGTGGAACATAGCCTGATAATAAAGACATATTCATAATATTTAATAAAGAAGTGCTAATTAATGGAAAAACTTCCTTCAACAGCTTAGTTGGAATTGGGTCTAACATGCACGTTGATGGTTTAGAAGAGAGAATCATTGAATGTAATTGTTCAAGGTTAATGGCTGAAAAGCATTCTAGTTTACTATCTCGTGTAATATTAGAACTTACGATTCCAGGAGCTGTTGATAACATTATACTGGTCGAAGGCAAGAGGTCATTAATTTTGTTTCTAAGAGTAACAATTTTATCGTTAAAAAAGCACATAAAATCATTACTACTGAGTGCTATGGGAATAGAAGGCTCAATGGAGCTGTGGCTCTCTGTCAGCCTGGCTACAGTGCTGAAAAGAAATCTTGCATTATTCTTATTCTCATCTATTAATGAAGAGTAGTATGCTGCTCTCGCTTTACGCAGTGCTTTCTTATATTCATTGAGAGTAATATGCCAAATTAAACGAGATTCTTCAAGTTTGGTGGAACGCCATATCCTTTCAAGTTGTCTAGACTTTTGCTTTATTTTGCGGGTTTCGGCATTATGCCATGGAGCTAATCTATGTTGCTTTATTTTCTTCTTTTTCAAAGGAGCAACAGAGTCTAATTTTATTCGCAGCGCATCTATAGCACTATCAACAACATGATCAATTTGGGGTGGTGTACATTTTGTATAAGTTTCCTCCCTTACATGCAGACATGCTATCGAGTTAAGTATTGGTGGAATCTCTTCCTTAAATGTGGCTATAGCACTAACGGATAGGTTTCTGCTGCAAGAGCTTTTGACTAATGCCTTGTAGTCTAGTAACAGTACTTCAAAAGTTACTAAGAAATGGTCGGATAAAGCAGGATTATGCGGTTCGACTAATAGTTGCTCAATTTCAATACCATAAGTCAGAACAAGGTCGAGAGTGTGATTATAACAGTGGGTTGGTTTATTTACACTCTGACAGAAACCAACAGAATCTAATATAGAGTTAAATGCAACAGTAAGGCTATTTTTATCATCGTCAACATGAATATTAAAGTCACCTACGATAATTACTTTGTCTGTTTTAAGAACCAAAGTTGATAAAAACTCAGAGAATTCTGATAAGAATTCTGAATAAGGACCTGGTGCACGATACACTGTAACAAATAAGATTGGCTGCAAAGTTTTCCAGGTTGGATGCGTAAGACTAAAAACGAGGCTTTCAAAAGAGGTATAATTACATTTTGGTTCACAAGAAATGTGAAAATGTTCCAGGATGTCTCTGCACAGATGTCCGAACGCGGATTTTCGAGGACTTTCCTGCAGTGTAGGGAAAAACTTAAAAAGATGAAGAGTGAATATCGCCAAGTAAAGGACAACAATAACACGAGTGGTGCGGCTCGCAAACAATGGAAGTGGTTCGACTTGTTGGACCAGATTTACGGCCATAGACCGGCCAAACTTGGGACGGAGGGAGGCCTGGACTCTGCAACGGCTTTACTGGAGTCCCTGCAAGGTACGCTCACTTCTAACAAAGAAGTCTATGTTATCCTTACATTAATGTTCGACAACCCATGCTTTTATGGAGCCCCGAAGAGCTACATAGCTACATAGCTTGTCTATTGTTTGCTAACACCATATGTGCCATTGTTTACGTTCAGTTTTTCTTTTCTATAGTTGTTGTTTCTATTTAGTATTGTGCTGCAGTAGTTTGTGGAATTAACAAGTCATTTTGCTGTTCTAGATGATTACATTGGGACTTGTGAGGAGGAACATTCCCGAACAACGGGTGATGGCAGTGTTCCGTCCACATCGTCATTGAATCCAGAACGGACCCCAGCTCGACCACAGACACCAGCCGAAGACCCTAACCCGATTCAACCACCAACACCGAGTGCCATCACGACACCGCAGCGTGTGGTTCTAGGTAAGAAATAGAAATGGCAAAACGACTGGAATTGTGTTTTGTTTTTTTAAACCTTGGATCATCCATAGTCAGAAATTAAAATAAGCTATACCACTGTGTGGAAATGCTCTGTTACAATTAAAGTCTTAGCTAGTAAGCAGCTAGTACCGTTGTGTGTGACATCCAATCATATACATATATTTATATTCATTATCAACAGGCTGGACATAATGTAATTCACTTTCACAATCATTGTAAACATCTAGGGCCAGAACTTTCTTTAGTTCACCTTACTGTTGTTCTGTTTATACACGTTATTCTTATATCCTTGTGTGACCTGTACCTGTCCTGTTTTTTTTCCTTATTGCTAATTATTATCTTATTGTCACCCAGGCAAGAGGAAACGAGGAGGAGAGGATCGGGCCCAACGGCACCATGAACAGCACATGGCCCAGCTGGAATGGCAACTGGACTGGGCCAAAGCGTCTGCTGAGCGGAGATGGGAGTTGGATGCGGCCTTGAGAAGGGAGGAGATCGCCTTGAGAAGGGAGGAGGCAAGGGAGGAGGCCGCCTTGAGAAGGGAGGAGGCCGCCTTGAGAAGGGAGGAGGCCGCTCAAACAGAGACCTTCAACCTAGCCTTCCTGCGCACTCTTGGCGAGGTGCTAGGGGGACTGGGCAACCGACGTGGCCCGTCTCCTCCTCGTCCAACTTAAAATAACATTAATAGTTATTGTACATTTTATATATATTTTCTCTAGTTACTTTTTAAATTTGTACTTACTTGTTTATTTATGTTCTTTAAAATGTTTATTTTATTTGTACAATGCCATGTATGCTGGCTGCAATTCAGTTTATAATTTTTAATTTGTATTGTTTAATGGCATGCCTTTTTGATACACCATTTTTTTTTGTATACTGCCATCATTAAAGTACTTCTTTGACTTATCTTATCTCTTGTTGATAATGAATCGCACCCAACAGAAGAAAATCAGATTCACATAATCTTGATTTAGAGAAGATATAAACATACATGAATTTATAAAGGAATAACAAACACCATCAGTTTGGAAAAAGCCCCTTAGTTTTAAGAGATTTAAAGCAAGAAATTGAGTTTGCTAGCTTGAGGTCCTCCTCTAAAACATTATTACATGTTTATTTTGTAATAGGATTAAGAATACATGATAAATATATAATACATGTAGACATTTCTCAATTGTAATACCCTCGTTCTACTAGACTCAAACTACACATTCCTTATATATTTCAAAGACAAGAGAACACAATAAACCTATAACCCATTCAAGCAAGCTTTTAACATGTCTAGAAGAAAGATTGAGGTTATATTTAATATATTTTATGTTGTGGATACTTTAGCCTCCATCCAAGTTTACAATTGTCCACACTATTTTACACTTGCATTTATGAATATAGTTTTGCTGTGTTTTACACTTTAGTATTTATAGTTAGCTTTGATATTTGCTTAATTGATTAGAAAGATTTTCTTTTCATGATCTGATATTTCCTCAAATGTTCTTATTATGGGGCAGTACTTACTGGTGCTTGCATTTCAAATATTCAATTCAGATAATATTTGTTTAAAACATTTGACAAACACATGTATATGAAAAAAAAAGGATTTATTTTTGTTCAATTCAATGAATACAATACAATGTACAATGCATATTTAGGTATTCAGGTAGCGCATCAAACCCTCTCTAATGTCAGTGCCCTCCTCCTCTGCACCTTGAGCCGCTGCTACCCCAGGCTCTGCGGCTGCTGGTGCATTCCACCCATGATCATAGGCCTCTCCATGACTCTCGCAGAGGTTATGCAGAGCACAGCATGTAAGCACCATGGATTTCACAAGTTTAACATCACAGTCATTTCTTTTCATGAGGCAACGCCACCTTCCCTTCAGTCTACCAAATGCGTTCTCAACCACAACCCGTGCGCTGCAAATGTTCTTGTTGTATAACACATGTTCTGCTGTCAGCCGTCTAGTGTCTGGGAAGGGTTTTAAGAGCCAGCTTTGCAAGGGATAGGCATTGTCTCCAAGCATGTAATAGCCAGCATTCACCCCACCAATGTCCCTGGTGCAAGGTGGAAAGGAGTTGCCACGACTGGCTAACTCCCACAATGAGGACAGCCTCAAAACCCGAGCGTCATGCATGCTCCCAGGTATTCCTGCAAACACATTCCAGAAATGTCCCTTTCCATCTACAACTCCTTGAAGGATGATGGAGTGCCAGCCTTTCCGGTTGAAATAGTCACAGTGGTATTCCTGTGGTGCCAAGATGGGTATGTGTGATCCATCAATAGCACCTACACACTGAGGGAGCCCCCACCTGTTCTCAGTGTAGGCAGCCATTTCTGCAAACTTCTGCCGGTCTGGTGAACGAATTAGTTCCGGTACTAACAACGCCTCTGCAGCGGCACAGAAGTCTCGCACACACCGGCACACAGTGGTGTTGCTCACTCCGAAAAGATGTCCAATGCTTCTGTACTCTGAGCCGGTAGCAAGCTTCCACAGTGCGATGGCCACTCTCTTCTTTAGAGGTTTACACACGCGGAATGTTGTGTCCCGTCTCTCCATCGCTGGCCGCAGTTTGTTGCACAGGTAGGTGTATGTTTCCTCAGACATCCTGAAGTTATCCACCCACTGAGTGTGTGTGAAAGATGGAACAATCACAGACCACCACTCGGTAGCTCGGTCAAGCATCCAAACACATGGTCTGCGGCGACGTAACTTCTGAAATACACAAACAAAAGCATACATATTTTAATACGTAAAAGTGGTAGCTACAATTAATTTAATATTTGAAACACTTTGGTCGTATTGTGAGCGTGAGCCTAAACACATGGCTAGTTAGCGAACGTTAGCTTACCGAGTAGTAAGTCCTGTTGTAGTCTCTGCAGCGTTGTAGGACTTCCAAAACTCTCTCGTCAGCTTCTTCTGCATCCCGTCTTGCTATACGCAGCCTACTTTGAAACATCACTTTCCTGCTTGCTGTGATCACTTTCCTGCTTGCTGTGATCACTTTCCTGCTTGCTGTGATCACTTTCCTTCTTGCTGTGATAACAAGCCACACACCAAGAAACAAGTAAACGATCGCTTCCACATCCTCCATTGTTGTGTGTGTTTTGTGAGTTGTGTCGCATTGAAGATGACGCGACTGCAGTTTTACTCAGCGTCGCTCCGCCCAAAAAGCCCGCCAAAAAGCTGATCGCCCCGCCTACACTGCGTTGCTACCCCAGGTCCTAAACTGTAATGGAAATGCGCCACGGCCTCGGCCGGCCAGCGAGGCAGCCCGAGGCCTGAGCGAGGACGCTTAGGGACGCTTAAACGGGGCTACCCGTTGCAGTGGATATGCGCCATAAGTCAGGCCGGGAATTATACACCCAGCCAGGCCACTACCAGTTTTTTGTGCCATTTTTGCTGGATTTATTTGTCAACTTTTACAGCGTTGCTGCCCGTAGTGATAGCCCTCTAAATCTACTACCCAAAAATAAACATATGGACATGGGACATGGGACATGGGTTACTATTTTAAGTGAACATATTTTAAGTGGATGTGGACCACACAACATTTTTTAAATGTTGGACTTAAATGAATCAATCTGGTGCACTTTGAGGGGGAAATAAAGAGACTACACCCATATGAAACAGAACTATATACATTTAAATAATCATACAATCACAAGTACATGGCTATAACCAATAACATACCATATCCAATATGAAAAAACATTGAAAGTTGTTTATTTTTTTGTTTTTGGTTCATTTGTAGTTGTGAGTGTGTCTGTGCTCCTGAACCAGCCTCACTCGTCTCCCTCCTCTGCCCCTTCTCCTCTTTGAGGCAGAAGCAAAGACTAGTTTTAGCTCTCAACAAGTTTATCTTACCTTTTTTCACCTAGTTTACGTTTTTTAAATAATTATTCATGCATATTTTACTAATCACTCCCCCCTCAAATTGAAATATGTGTTTACATAATTTACCATCTTTATTCCAGACTCACGGTCCATATCACATACAAACAGACAAAAGACACATCAATAAATAAGATAAAAAGCTAAACACAAAACAGATAAAAACAAACAGATAAAAACATAAAATCAGTCCAATCACAGCGAGCCACACGTGCTCACTGTCTGGAGAGCCTGCTGCGCCAATGCCTCCAAATCATGGAAGAGAACCGGGTAGAACTCTTCACGGGGTTAATTAAAATCTAGATAACATGATTGTCCGAGTCTTCTTGGCGACACATGAATTTGTATATTAACTTTCTTAAAAGGGCTTGACAGGCGGGTACCCCCAAGTTAACAAACAGCTGGCTGGCACTGTGCCATCTCGGTACCCTCAGCAGCAACCGTAAAGCATCATTGCATGCAACTTTTAGTTTTTGGATGCTTCTAGCCGTGTAGTTACTCCACAGGTGAGCCGTGTACAATGGTGTACAGAAAGCTTTAAAAAGTGATACCTTGACATCTACAGAGCACTTGTGAAACTTCCGCATTAATATGTTTGCCTGGGCGTACTATAGTTTGCAGCGTTGTCTTTGTCATCTGTGAGATCATCAGAGATATAATGACCAAGGTACTTCATCTCACTGCACACAAGTAGAATGTAGCTAGTGAGAATAAAATGAGGAAATACAGCGTTTTTATCGTCTTTACTTCGCACAATCATGATGCTACTCTTCTTGGCGTTATACATAACGCCAAGAAGAGCATAAATATAAATGGTGACCAAACCGTTTGAGACCCACTGAGATAACTTAGACTAAGTTAACTATCTAAACACTCAGAGTCCTTTACCTCACCTGAGCTGAGCTGTAGTTATCAGTCTGACAGCAGAGGACTCTCCTCCACCTTGTTGTTGAAACAGCTCCTTATATCCGTTAGCGCAGCTATCTAGCACCAGATGCTAACAACAACAATACACGTAACCGGTGCGCGCGCTTTATCTCACTCGCTCGTGCCACACACACACCTTCCCGAGCTTGAATGACACACAGAGACCAATCGAGGGCATTAGTATGATCTGTATGAAAATGTCGGAAGGCCACATCATGTAGACAGCCAGTCACACTCTGTGAGGCAGAGTCAGACCCACATTTGCGCAGCGTTGCGTTCACAATACATACATAAAAAAAAAGATCCTCAGGCCAGCAGGCCACTTAGCAGGCCAGGCCATCGGGAAACCTCCCGGTCCTCCCGATGGCCAGTCCGGGCCTGCCTCCAGCCGAAGAACTTCATGAAGAATGGACACTGAAAAATGGCGATGTTTGGGGTTATGTATTCAACTATATGGGGAATGAACTGCATTTATACAATCTAAAGAATGCAGAAACGTATGGACCACATAGTTTTAAAGCGACACTGACCTCAAAAGATTGGGCTGTGTTAACTCTGGTGTCTTCCAGAGATCTCCACGCAACCACTGTATCGGAAGAAGTAGTGCATCAAGAAACCATAGTGGAACCATTGGTGTACAAGATATTTGTAAAGAAAAGCAAATAAACACAGACAGCATGCGAAATCACCCTTAGCAAAAAAATCTATAACATCCTATAGAATCCTATAGAATCTTGTAGAAATCTATAGCATGTTATAGAACATAGTCATATGTGTAAGCCATGCTAAAGAATTATATAGAATACTATAGAAATCTCTTATATATAAACTTCTAGAATTAAAACTATAACAATCTAAAGAATTCTATAGGACAGAATCGACTCATGACATATCTGTAGAAATCTATAGAAATCTATAGAAATGTGTAGAAATCTATAGCATTCAAAGAAAACATGCATGACATTTCCTCTCTGATGCAACCTATACAAAATTCTATAGAATTCTATAGAATTATATAAAACTCGTCTTTAAATTGGAATAGAGAAAATCATAGTAATCTACATCATTTTGTGGAACTGAGCTGCTTTGCAAAAGCTGTATGGGTCCCTTTGAAATCTTTACAACTGTATACTGGATTATGTGCCTAATTAAATGATGTAACCTATACATAACCATATACAACCATACAACATATTGGAATGGAACTCTAAACTGAATGAATGTCACTGTCCTTGTATTCTGATGAAAATGCTCCAGAATTTCTGTGACTGCATCTGTATGTATACATTGATCACTTATGTTATGTAACTAATTATCTGTTACAACTGGAGATTAAAGCTAAGTGACATAACAATATCTATTGTTAGTGTGAGTCTGTTATAAACAACTAATTGGAGTCTGCAGTACTCTACTCTGTTTTGCAGTCTATTATACACTGTAAAAAAGATTGTAATTTTACAGGAAATAACTGTAAATGTTTATAGTAATTTATCCAGTGAGTGCTGAAGGTCGCAGACCGATGAAGCCATCAGAACCACATCATCTGCAAAAAGCAGTGGTGCAATCCTTAGTCCACCGAACTGCAGACCCCCCCCCCACGACTACGCCTCGAAATCCGATCCATGTATATTACAAACAGGATTGGTGACAAAGCGCAGCCCTGGCGGAGGCCAACCCTCACCGGAAATGGGTCCGACTTACTGCCGAGTACCCGGACACAGCTCTCGCTTTGGGAGTACAGAGATTGGATGGCCCTGAGTAGAGACCCCCTCACCCCATACTCCCGCAGCACCTCCCACAGTAACTCCCTGGGAACCCGGTCATACGCCTTCTCCAAGTCTACAAAACACATGTAGACCGGATAAGCGTACTCCCAGGCCCCCTCCAGGATCCTTGCGAGAGTAAAAAGCTGATCCGTCGTTCCACGACCAGGACGGAATCCGCATTGTTCCTCCTCAATCTGATGTTCGACAATCGGCCTGACCCTCCTTTTGAGTACCTTGGAGTAAACTTTCCCGGGGAGGCTGAGTAGTGTGATGCCTCTGTAATTGGCACATACCCTCTGATCCCCCTTTTTGAAAAGGGGGACCACCACCCCGGTCTGCCACTCCTTCGGTACTGTTTCCGACTTCCACGCAACGTTGATGAGACGTGTCAACCATAACAGTCCCTCAACACCCAGAGCCTTCAGCATTTCCGGGCGGATCTCATCCACCCCCGGGGCTTTGTCACTGTGGAGTTGTTTGACGACCCCAGTGACCTCCCCCCGGGTGATTGGCGTTGATCCCCCGTCATACTCCAGCTCTGCCTCTAACATAGAGGGCAGAGTTGTCGGGTTCAGGAGTTCCTCAAAGTGTTCCTTCCAACGCCCCAACACTCCATCAGTTGAGGTCAACAACGTCCCATCCTTACTGTACACAGCTTGGATGGTTCCCTGCTTCCCCCTCCTGAGATGTCGGACAGTTTTCCAGAACAACTTTGGTGCCGCCCGAAAGTCCTTCTCCATGTCTTCTCCGAACTTCTCCCACACCCGCTGCTTTGCCTCGGCCACGGATGGCCGGTCGGTACCTTGCAACTGCCTCGGGAGTCCCCCGGGATAACAAATCCCTGAAGGCCTCCTTCTTCAGTCGGACGGCTTCCCTGACCACCGGTGTCCACCAGGAGGTTCGAGGGTTACCGCCCCTTGAGGCACCTAGGACCTTGAGACCACAGCTCCCCGCCGTGGCTTCGGCAATAGAGGCTTTGAACACTGACCACTCTGGTTCAATGTTCAATGTTCAACCTCCACAGGAATTCCCGAAAAGCTCCGCCGGAGGTGTGAGTTGAAGGCCTCCTGAACTTGGCCCTCCTCCAGACGTTCCCAGTTCACCCGAACAACACGTTTGGGCTTACCAGGTCTATCCAGAGGCTTCCCCCGCCACTCGACCCAACTCACCACCAGATGGTGATCAGTTGACAACTCCGCCCCTCTCTTTACCCGAGTTTCCAAAACATACGGCCTCAGGTCCGATGATACGATAACGAAATCGATCATGGACCTTCTGCCTAGGGTGCTCTGGTACCACGTACACTTATGAGCATCCTTATGTTCGAACATGGTGTTTGTTATGGCCAATCCATGACTAGCACAGAAGTCCAGTAACAAACCACCACTCCGGTTCAGATCAGGGGGGCCGTTCCTCCCAATCATGCCCCTCCAAGTGTCTCCATCATTGACCACATGGGCGTTGAAGTCTCCCAGCAAGACTAAGGAGTCCCCTTCAGGAGCCCCATACAGGACTCTTTCCAGGATCTCCAAGAAGGCCGAACACTCCGAACTGCTGTTGGGTGCATAAGCACACACAACAGTCAGAGTTTTCCCCCCCATAACCCGCAGGCGTAGGGTGGCGACCCTCTCGTCCACTGGGGTAAACTCCAACAACGAAGCACCTAACCGGGGACTTGTGAGTATCCCCACACCCGCCCGGCGCCTCACACCCTGAGCAACTCCGGAGAAGAATAGAGTCCAACCCCTATACAGAAGTAAGGTTCCAGAGCCGACGCTGTGCGTAGAGGTGAGCCCAACCAGATCCAACTGGTACCGCTCCACCTCCCGCACAAGCTCCGGCTCCTTCCCCCCCAGAGAGGTGACGTTCCACGTCCCCAAAGCCAGCTTCTGCCGCCCGGGTCTGGTCCGTCGAGACCCTCCGCTTTCACTGCCACCCTTCTGGCAGCGCACCCGACCCCATCGATGTTTCCCGTAGGTGGTGGGCCCGCGGGACGGAGAAGCGGAGGTGTTGCCCACGTTGCCTTTTCGGGC
Organism: Champsocephalus esox; assembly: GCA_036324585.1. Classification (NCBI taxonomy): domain Eukaryota; kingdom Metazoa; phylum Chordata; class Actinopteri; order Perciformes; family Channichthyidae; genus Champsocephalus; species Champsocephalus esox. Next base: position 23,078,643 of record CM070482.1, read on the forward strand.
TGGGCCCGGCCGGGCTCCGTGGCAAGCCCGGCCACCAGACGCTCGCCGACGAGTCCTCCTTCTGGGCCTGGCTCCAGAAGGGGACCCCGGGCTTCCTCCGGGCCGGGTATCCTCACTTCCTGTGTCGTCTTTCATGAGGTCTTTTGAACCAATCTTAGTCTGGCCCCTTGCCTGAGACCAATTTGCCATGGGAGACCCTACCATACCAGAGGGTACACTGGTTGGACATTTACTGCCGGCCGCGGTCTACCTAGTGTACGGGGTCCATGTATCGGACTTCAATGCATAGCGGGAAGTCGGTTATCCGACCCGAGCAGGCTGACTTTGTTACCCAGGAATTAGTGTCTAAAAGCTGGTTAAAATGACTTTAAACACAGGGTGCACATGGCTGTGTTACCCATGAATTAGTGTGTGAAAGCTGGGTAAGATTAATGGGAATTTAAGGGAGATATGGGCATTTCCATCCACACCAGAATACTCCCATCAAAAGTGATTGAAGTGTACAGGAATCTGTCCATTTAATTCACATTTGACGACCCGAGCAGGGTGACTTTGTTACCCAGGAATTAGTGTCTAAAAGCCGGGTAAAATTACTTTAAACACAGGGTGCACATGGCTGTATTACCCATGCATTAGTGTGTGAAAGATGGGTAAGATTAATGGGAATTTAAGGGAGATATGGCCCTTTCAAACACACCAGATGACTCAAGCACTCTGTACTTTTCCATCACATTTGACGACGCGTACAGGGTGACTTTGTTACCCCGGATTTAGTGTCTAAAAACGGGTAAGATTACTTTAAACACAGGGTGCACATGGCTGTATTACCCATGCATTAGTGTGTGAAAGATGGGTAAGATTAATGGGAATTTAAGGGAGATATGGCCCTTTCAAACACACCAGATGACTCCCATCAAAAGTGATTGAAATGTACAGGAATCTCTCCATTTCATTCACATTTGACGACCTGTTTAGAGTGGCTTTATTACCCATTAGGTACACCGACAAAGGCACCTCTTCGGGGCCACTCCAAGACCCCCAAAACACGGACTGAGGAGCTCCAGGATCTCTCCCTGACATGAGCAAACAGGCTATTTCAGACTTCCATGAAATACACCGGGGAAAGCACCTCTCTGTGGTCGCTCCAAGAGCTCCAAAACTCGGACTAAGGAGCTCCAGGATCTCTCCCTGACATGCTTACCTCCAGAACCTCGCGCACCTTGGGTCCCCGGGCCCCCAAACTTAAGCACTCCCCCACGGACTAAACCCAGATGATCACACCCTCAAGAATCTCGTGCCCCTGGGTAGCTTAAAGAGGGTGTATTTTGCGGTGCTTTACCGTCCGCCCATCGACACCCATAGTCGGCCTTCTTCACAGCAGCACCACCCACCCTCCAGTGGAGGATTTTTCTTGTGCCCCTGGCAACACTTAAAGGGGGTGTATTTTGCGGTGCTTTACCGTCCGCCCATCGGCACCCATAGTCGGCCTTCTTCACAGCAGCACCACCCACCCTCCAGTGGAGGATTTTTCTTGTGCTCCTGGCAACACTTAAAGGGGGTGTATTTTGCGGTGCTTTACCGTCCGCCCATCGGCACCCATAGTCGGCCTTCTTCACAGCAGCACCACCCACCCTCCAGTGGAGGATTTTTCTTGTGCCCCTGGCAACACTTAAAGGGGGTGTATTTTGCGGTGCTTTACCGTCCGCCCATCGGCACCCATAGTCGGCCTTCTTCACAGCAACACCTGCCCTGCTGGAGGTTCACACTTTAACTTTTTTTACCCTCTTCTACCTTACAAATCATCCAACACTTGAGCACTCCTCACTCAGACTAAACACCTCTATGCTACCACCAGAACCAGAATATCGTGGCCCTGGGGATATTAAAGGAAAAAAACCCGTAGTGGGCTTTAAAAACAGAAGACTTAGTAATTTTAACAAACTTTATTTACAGTAATAAATACATTCACACAGGATATAAAGTATGTACAAGGGGAGTGATTACAACAACACACTGCATATTTACAAGTTGATCTGGCAAGAGTGGGTGAAGTTGGGGCAGAGTATGGCACCCTCTCTTCACCCATGTCTGAGGGGCTGTTTTCGGCCAGTGACTGGTCCCTCTTCGCTCGCCCAGCGTTGACATGTCTTGGTAGGGAGTCTTGGTAGGGAGCCGGGCTGTGCTCCTCTCCAGAGCTGTCACTGTCGATGTCAATACCCGCAAAAGTGTCTTCATTTCCCGCTGCTGCTGCTGCTGTCGATGCCGCGGCCGCTGCTTGCAGTGACTCTGTGAAGAGTAACCGAATGTCCGCAGCCTCCTTCAAAGAAGGATTATTCGCGTAAAATGTGTCCGCAGTTGCAGTGTTGTGACACATGAAATCACTCACTCTTTGGCGGTTGCCTCTGTCTTGAAACCTCTTCGCATTATCGGCGTGGACTGTGCGGAGGTCGGTGAAGTTAATGGGACCGTGGAGCCCCACATCAGCCCATGCCAACCTCAGGGAGTAGGCAAGCTTCCTGAACGGGTTCTTCCCCTCTGTGTATAAGAAGTAACGGCTCTGGGTGCAGGTCAGCGTACCCTTGATTTCCAGCCACCTCTTCATCCATCCAAATTCTTCCACGGTGAGGTACAGCTGCGCTTCCCCGTACGCGTTGGCCGTCTTGTGGTTGCTTACCTGTTATGACAGAGTTAGAGAGTGTCAATACAGTGTCAATCATGCATATAACTGCCAGAATAAATGCATTACTTAATAGCACTCACATGAACCAGGTAGCCGAAGGCAGTGCCAGTTGTATCCGCCTTTCGGACCTCGGCGTTGGTCATGTTGGAGTAGACCCCCGGACGGTGGCCGTAAATGCAGCTCCAATGAAGAGTCATATACCCATAGAGCAGGGTCCGGGTTGCGGTAGTCGGATTGCTGGCCATCACATCCAGGAGCTGAGGGATGCGAGTGCTCGTCGAAGTCAAGCACGTCATTAGGTCGTTGTGGCTCGGCAGACCTTTCATCTTGTCACGCTTCACTTGCATCTGGTGGATAAGTACTTTTGTCTTCAGGGACTTCAGGATTGCAACTACTTCCCGTTTGATTAAAATCATGTCGGTTTGGCTGAGCCTGCTCCCCTTGCACGGTTTGTCGGCCATGTACTTGAGAAAGTGAGATATATTCTTGATGTAGAAGTCGGAGGTCGTGACTTGAAGGCTTGACTTCATCAGGCTCCGGGACCACCCGCGTATCCTCTTGAGATCCCTCAAAAAGAGCCAGTCAGACAGGCGATTGAAACCGTGAGCCATGAAACTGAGGAACGACTTCACTCTGCTTAGTTTGGAGACTGTGTTTTCCTAGAGCCTCACTGGTGGGTCGATACCTGCATAATGCTCCCGGTATCCTTGCAGATACTCCTCTGTGAAATAGAAACAGTACTTTAATGACAACACGTGGTGTGTTACAGAGACTGCATTTGTCACATATTCAACACACTTACCCATGATCCGTGGGAATGTGATGTCCCGCATTATATTTCCCAGGCCCCTGCCGCGGAACCAGGGGGATTGTATTGGAGGGGAGGTTGACGAGGCCTCGGTATGCATGGATGCAGGCTCTGAGGAGCTGGATGAATGTGTGTGAGAGCCAGTGGGGGACTTGCTGCAGGCGGGAATTGGAGACTTGCTGCAGGCGGGAATGGGAGACTTGCTGCAGGAGGGACCTTTCGACTCGGACAGCCTCGTTGGTGTTGACTCTGCTCGGGGCCGTTTGTTTAGAATGATCCGCTCTCGTTCCTCGCCATCGAACGAGGACATGTCCCCGGCCCGCTGATCCATCCTCTGTCGCTTGTGTTTTATCCTTTTTTGCAATTTGAAGTGAAGCGATTTCACTTCAAAAGCATATCTGTCCCGCTGAGCCCTCACTGCATTTGCCTCCATCCTCCATTCTTTGCAGTCGGGGTTGCCACACTCGTTCACCGGGGACAAGGGTGGAGGTTGTGACAGTATGTCGTTGTCGTCCTCCATGTCAAAAGCCCAAGCAGTAATCATTGCTATGGTGGGGTGTGTCATTCGGAGTGCATAAAGCTCCTTCTTGGCCACTGTCATGTTCAGTTTATTTTGAACCACATGTAGTTCCTCCCGGGCCAGCTCAACATGGTCTCTGGCCAAGTGGCGATCCAGCCTTGTGCCGCGGTACTCGCATCCCAGAATGGTACAGGGATGGAGCCTAATGTTGGTCTGTCCGTTGGCCAACAACAGCAGAATTTTTCTTTCATCCAAGTTACGCACACCATGGTGCCTCTGCAGGTGCTTGCTCAGGGCACGGTAGGAGCTATTGCAGATCAGACAACGGACCGCCATCCGACCTGTATTATTGAGCATTACGGTACCGGGAAATGTCACCAGAATTGTGGGTAAAAAAGAAGGAAGCGTGAAAAGACTCTCGAAAGATGCACTCAGCTTATTTTCAAATCAGAGGCGGGCAGAGATCCCTGTAATCTCCCATCACGTTCATCCAGAGTAGGCAGGGGAGTCAGGTACCCAGAGGGCGCACGGTGGACGGCCAGGGAGAGGCCGCCACACCGCGCTGGAGTCAGGGTCCCGGTGGAGCGCAGGAACCGGCAGTAGCCTCCAGCAGACCCCCGGTGTCCCTCGTCCCTCGGAAGAGGTGGAGAGGCGGGTGTTTCCATCTGCTGGCGGGTTGCCGGGGAGAACGCCCTTAACGTGTTGTGAGAACCATGATTGGGAGTCCTCTTGGCAACCATTTTAGCCGAAAATAGTGTCTCGTTATTCCGTGAAAACTCCCCTTGAGTTCGTCCAGAGACCAGTTTCACAACTTAAAGTTGTTTGAGAACCATGATTGGGAGTCCTCTAGGCAACCATTTTAGCCGAAAATAGTGTCTCGTTATTCCGTGAAAACTCCCCTTGAGTTCGTCCAGAGACCAGTTTCACAACTTAAAGTTGTGTGAGAACCATGATTGGGAGTCCTCTAGGCAACCATTTTAGCCGAAAATAGTGTCTCGTTATTCCGTGACAACTCCCCTTGCATTCATCCAGAGACCAGTTCAAAAACTTTAAGTTTTTTGAGAACCATGTTTAGGGGTCCTCCAGGCAACAATTTGATCCGATCCAAAGTGCTTGTGAGGCGGACACATTCCTCCATGATTTCCCCATCATGAGATTATAGCTCGTTTTTTTCCAAGTGCTCTCAAAAACCGGGTTTCCGATTTCGTGCAGATGGTAGCTTGGAAAAGATGAATGAATTTTTTGGACGGGGGAGGGGAGGTCTCGTTTCCCCTCTTCGTTGTAAATTGCAACGGGGGAGTGCAAAAGTCTCCGGCGCTTTGTTTCGAAGCGCCGAAGACTTTTCCCCTCCCCCGGTGGGCACTTAGCCGTTTTTCCAGAATTTTCAAAAACTTCATTTTTGATTATTTTAACATATAATTGACCGTTTTCTTTACTTTTTTTTGCTTTCCACGGGTGGGGACGCATGGCAGGCCGCCTATGAGCTTGCCATCATACTTGCCAACGCTCCCGATTTTCGCGGGAGACTCCCAATTTCATTGCCCTCTCCCGGTTTCCTCCCGGGGTCATATTTCTCCCGCATTTCTCCCGATTTCTGACAAAATCAGATTTACTCAGGACTGTTTCCACTCTGACTTTAATACAGCTACACCATTGTTTGGTTTCCATGGTAGCGCGTCTCTTTAGCAGCGTGCGCAACTCAAAGTTTGAGAGGGTGAGGAAGACACATTTTCAAGCATCATCTGCATTATTATTTTATCAAATTAATAATTGAAAGACATCAGAGAAGCACTTTGCTCATGTCCATGTCTCTACTGCTCTAATGCTTTCATAGATTTGTCCATTTTCACTCTGCGCTCTAGTTTTTCTTGTATAGTATAGGCCGTATACAGTATAAAGATAGTATATTGTTTTTTGAGGAACGTACATGCTAATAAACATGAATGTTTAAGCGTTTCTTCATGTATGTGATCATCAGCAAAGAGAAATCAATCAAATGATGGTCTTTAAAATATTGCTACGTTGCAGCAAGGCTTTAAAATATGGAAATCTTTGTAAAATAATATCTCCTTGGACTTAAATGATATCACCAACTGAAGAGGCTAGAAAACATTCATACAAGTATCATCGATCCAATTCCTTCATCGAATCAGAGGACTTAATTACTGATATTCTGTACACACTGTGAAGACCACTGAGACAAATGTAACATTTGTGATATTGGGCTATATAAATAAACATTGATTGATTGATTGATTGACATTGATTGATTGATTAATTGTGTGAAGACTCACTGAGTAGTTTTTCTTTCTCTAAGTCACCTACAAATAAAAGCTATTGAGTCTGTCGTTTTGACATTCTTGTTAGACTTAACCATCCAGTTACTCATCATCTTTCACTTTCATGATTGTGGTAATTGTAATTTACCACATTTTTGAACAGTTTTCCATTGAGTGCAAGACATGACCTTTATTTATTTTTTCTAAAAATATATCTTGGTTGACACTGTTATTCAGTTATGCTGGTGAAACCACCGTCAAGTTTACTACCCTCAATGAAAATATTCCAACACATTTGCGCTTTAGGTTTGGTCTCATTTCTAACTCATACCAGTGATAACGAAGATAAACCCAACCCCGTACTGTACATTTGGTCGCACGCATGTCCGACATTTTCATTTTGACTCTTATGCAAAGTAATTATTGAATATATGTATCTATATATAGGTAAATATGCACAGTCAATATTGTTGAGGCGGTGTCAGTAGCAAGAAAAATGAAAGAAAAAATTAAATTAATCTAGCATCCATTGGACAGTTTTTTTTTACATGTTTGGAACCAAATTATTTTGGAGATAAATAGTGAAGAATCATAGTTGTGCCATAGAAATATTTAATGGCTGCATTTATGTGATATACAGTTGCAAGAAAAAGTATGTGAACCCTTTGGAATTACCTGGATTTCTGCATAAGTTGGTCATAAAATGTGTTCTGATCTTCATCTAAGTCACAACTGTAAGGGAAACTTCTGCAGCAATGGAGAGTCAGGACTCAGAGAGACACGAGGAGAGTTGGAGCTTTGATGTCAAATACTGGTAGTTTATTACAAGTCAAATGGCCGGAGAATTCATATCACAAGTCACAGCAGCAAAAGGTTCTGACTGCACGGGTGGGTTGTCATGTCAATTCTGTTCAGCCTATCTCTCGATAGACCTTTTTACTATTTTACAGATAGTTAATCAGCATATTGGGGGAGGCGTAAACATCTGTGGAGCAAGAGGAGATTATCCCCCAACTAGAAATACTCAATCACTTGTCAGTGGTGTTTAGAGCAGCGTTCCCATAGAGGGAAGGGGGGGGGATGGTTATATATAAGGGTGGGGGGGGGGGGGGGGTGGTGGTTTTGGGTGGGGGTTTGGGTTTTTGGTCTGGTTTTTTTGGGGGGTTTTTTTGGGTGGGTGTGGTGTGGGTTTATATGTTTAATGGGTAATTGGTGAGGGGGTGATTTGTAGTAAGAATGGAAGTTTTTTGTTATTAATGGGAGAGTTTTAAGATTATATTGTGTTGTGAGTTGTTTTTTGGTGGTGGGTGTATTTGTTTTTTTGTGTAGTTATTATTATTGTATTTATATTAGAGGTTAGTTGTAATATATATATTGTTGGGGGATGGGGGGTGGTTATATAATGTTTTAAGATATGATGTTTTTGTGTTAAAATTATTTTTAGAGGATTGGTAGTTGGTGATGATAATAATTGAATTATGTTATTGGGGGTTGGTTAGGAAAAAATGTTTTTTGACATAATTGGGTTTGGAATGGAGGTTGATCAATTCCAAGGGAACCATTCCTCCACAAAAGAGCTCTCAGAAGACCTACGATTAAGAATTGTTGACTTGCATAAAACTGGAAAGGGTTACAAAAGTATCTCTAAAAGTCAGTCCACGGTAAGACAAATTGTCTATAAATGGAGAAAGTTCAGCACTGTTGCTAATCTCCCTAGGAGTGGCCGTCCTGTAAAGATGCCTGCAAGAGCACAGCGCAGAATGCTCAATGAGGTGAAGAAGAATCCTAGAGTGTCAGCTAGAGACTTAAACAAATCTCTGGCACATGCTAACATCTCTGTTGACGAATCTACGAGACGTAAAACACTGAACAAGAATGGAGTTCATGGGAGGACACCACGGAGGAAGCCACTGCTGTCCAGAAAAAACATTGCTGCACGTTTGAAGTTTGCAAAAGAGCACCTGGAAGTTCCACAGCACTACTGGCAAAATATTCTGTGGACAGATGAAACCAAAGTTGAGTTGTTTGGAAGGAACACACACCGCAATGTGTGGAGAATCCAAAGGGTTCACACTTGCAACAATACATTACATTACATGAGAAGTTTTTAAAGTGACTTGAAGTAATGATGATCTGGCAGATGCTCCAGATAACATTTAAATTAGTACGAGTTTTTCCAAAACTAAAACTCTATATTTCAGTGTATTTTTTCTTTTTTTCATTTTAAATTACTTAGTATTTTACATTCTGTTAATTTTCCATAAGAGAGAATATCAAACTGGGTATTTTTTTAATTAATTTATGTATTTATATTTCACAGAAATAGCCTCAGTGTGAATTATATTACATTTTATGTAACGATGTGTATCGTGGTAACATTTTAAGCCTCTTCAGACAGCAGCTAAATGGCTTTACATGCCATAGCACACAATGATTTGAGTTTACACAATCACTTCTGACATTTTTCCACACTGATGTGTTCAGTCGAAACTCCTCAGTGCTCTCACATCATTGTACACATACATCATAAGCGGCTATAGCTCAGGCGGTATCCTTTCATAAGAGACTACAATGCCAGAGAATGGATTATCTAACACAATAACATATCAAAACACATCTCACAGCACAAGCTCATTGACTGCTCTAATAGCTCACCACATAATGGGGGGTGCATGCTTACAAATCCAATGCAATCCGATGGGTCCTCACTTTTCAGAGCATGCTGTAATTATTATTCAGAGTGCTTCTGTTTCATCCTCAATGGCTTTCGTCTGTAACAAAATAAACATTTGTATTCTTTAGTTCTCTTATCCTGACACAGCAATCAAGTCCAGTGTTCAACTGATGGAAACATATGTGCAGTTAGTTTAAAACCTAAATTAGATCAAAAATGATATCTAAAAAAACAAAATGAAATAAAACATCAACACATTTAACAAGGAATGCAAAATTAATCAAAATGTAATTGAATTTCCAATATAGTCTAGTGCAATATCCAAATTGCACTAAGCGCAATATTTTGTAAAGGCATATTATGTAAAATATAATGATATAAAAAAGGTTGTGTGGTCCAAGCCTACAATCAGTATTCTGCAATCGTATAATAATAAATAACATAATATTTATTTGGCAAAGATCCTCTTAAAAAATCCCACTATGATCGTTTTTTTTAATATTTCTGTGAACAATGTTTCACAAATGATCGCCTCATCTAATATCTTGAATCATCATTGGAATATCAGTCAAAATAATCGCAATTTGTTGTTTTTTATGAAAGTGTTGCCCTGCTTTCCACATTGGCGGTCATTTTGAAATAATTGGATAGTATAAAGGTTCTGGTCACACACATCATTACTGGAAAGAACTGTGGACTATATTTCTGGCATTCGGGTTGGGGTAATTTTGTGTTCAGCATATAAATTAGGTGTTCAAACAGTACCTTTCACATTTGTTATTCTGTCCTTCCACCACACACACACACACACACACACACACACACACACACACACACACACACACACAGGAATACATGAAACAATGACACAAAGCTGAATGATTTTTTCAGACTGTGCACAATAGCTCAATTAAATCTAAACCAAAATAACCTGCAGCTCTGAAGGATGGCCCTGTAATGTAGTCTGACATAGCCTCAACATTTTATCGGGGACAAAGAATGTGCAATGTCTTACCCAATTTCCAAGACCTGATGTCTTTATTGGAAAAATAATCTGAACTTGCCCTGAATCCTCCATACAAGATCAGGATGTATGCAGTCCTCTCACTTTTAATGTTCCCCTTATTAGCCATTATGTGTTGCAGAATTGGCAAAACAGTAAAATACTTACAGTATGGTTTGGTCACATTCAAAATATATGATGACTGCTTTCTCAGGATCATTTGTGGTTCCATGCTCGATTAATTTAATCAAGTACATTACAAGAAAACTGCTTGCACGCAGGTGACCTAAACGTAGGACATGTTGAAATAACTGATGCAGATAATCAAGCAATAGGACATTACACATGTATGATCGCTTTGGGTCACCCCACAGCCAGGATCGACATGTTGACATTTCTACCTCCTGTGCTATAGCGCTGTGACTGGTTCATGAGCTCAATACACTTTATTTAAACATCTTAAAACATGATAGGGTGCTTTTCTTAAGACCTGTCATTTCGCATTCGTGTGGGAACATCATGCAGTTGTCCTTGGTCTGTCTATTTGTCATCAAAAGAAAAGGGCATAACTTACCTGAAGGGATGTGTGTGCTCTGGCTTCTCAAATCATTCAAAACATTGAACAACCCATTGGTCTATACAGAAAGGTTATACGCACTGCCTTAATCCAGAACGTTTGACAATGTTAAGGAATCTCTTATACCTTGGTGGAAGTATTGTAGGGCGTATTGTGATGGCTTATTTGTGCAGTAAAAACTGATTATATAAATCATTTCTGAAAGGAGATTGTATAACAGACCTATATTATCCCTCAGATTTAATTCAAGAATTTCTAACCTATTTTGTATTCAATATGTTTATACCCTAATCTGCTTCAGCAAGTTAATGCTAATGCACAAAGTGGTGTTAAATCTAAGTGCACATATATGGCAGCATTTATATATTGCTTAATTGAGTGCACTTCAACATGTGAACCTGGGGATCAAACTGTCAATTCAAAGATTGGTTAATAGCCATACTATCTTTTGAGTTTATTCCTTTAATAATTCATTGAATGCCCCAATTTAACATGTTTGCAGTTTACTTTTAAAACATTACCTATGTATCACTGTTATAGTTGGATACTTTTTCAGGGCATTTTCATCTCATCAGGAGACAATACCTGCCTCTGTTTTAAAACAATGATCTTTGATACTTGCTGAAAAGATGTCAAACTTAAAAGGCTTAAACTTATGCACTGCAGGTTTGTCTAGTGTTTGAGTCCTGGACCTCTTGAACCCAAAGCGAGAAAAACAACCCTAGAAAAATATGCTTCCCAAGTTGCTTAAAACCACCTTAAAACTACATTTAAACCACAATGTACGAGTCGAGTCCGAGTCATCGTGGGGGGGGAGAATTCACGAGTTCGAGTCGAAGTCATCCTGTGCGAGAATTCACGACTCCGAGTCGCGTCAATCAGTGCGCGAGTCAGAGTCAAGTCACGAGTCCCGAAAATCGGCACTCAAGTCCGACTCGAGTCCGAGTCCAGGACTCGAGTACTCCATCTCTGCCACACACTATCTTTGTTGATTGAAGCCTTGGTAACAGTTGTTCCCTGGTTTGGCTCGAGAACAGTGGACTTCGTTGAGGTTAAAATACATGACTGTACGCAGCCAATACCGTTAGGCAAGCCCTCTACACAGTTGACACTCTGAATAATGAACAGGTGTTTTGATTTTTCCTTTTCAGGATGCTATACAATAAAATGTATGATTCTTCCTTTTCAGATTTTTAACAAATGTATTTGAATGAAATGTATGTACTACTAAGTGCCTTACTCTTGAATAAGTGTACTGAAGTAAACGTAAAGTAATGTTAAAGATTGAGGACACTTTAACTTTACAGATTACAGATTGATCGATTCATCACTGTGAATTTATACCTTGACTGGGAATTTTAGCTGGATCTCTCATGATTCTGATTTCAAACCTCAATTGGATTTCTTATAATCCTAAATTCTAATTGTGTTTTAATAAGTAATTGCCTTAAAGTAAATCTTTGAGATGTAAGCTGAATTTGAATTTGTGTTTGATGAATGAGATTAACTTAGTGATAAATGATAAAAGGTATTATTTTTGAAACATATATTCTGCTATTATATTTTTGTATTTCATGCGTGTTTATTATTGTGCTTTTGACAAAAGAAGTCAAACAATGAATAAAGATGATTTTTCTATTATGATTGACTGTGTTCATTCATGGTGATTGAAATGTTTTCAATCTTGTTTTACTTGTTGATGTAATTGAGGTATGTGAGCCCACACAACTCTGAAGACGCTTATTGATTAAGGGACTGAAATATGCTAAGACTCATGTTAATTGGTTATCATAAATTGATAAAAAGGAAGGAACTGTCAGAGAATATTTTAAGGACATCTCTTTGTGTTTTAAGATTCTCAGTATTTCTTACATTTCTCCTGCAGGTAATTTCTCAGGAAGACACAGGTCAAAAGGTCTTCTGTCTTTCCTGTGGGAGGAAGGGTTTACTGCCCGATGCAGTTACGAGACAAACAGTCTTTGTTTGTTCATCTGTTATCGATTTAGATTAAAAGCCTGCGCTTCTAAGCTCCACCCCTTCTCAGAGACCAGGTCCGAGCGGTTCTTTCTTTGTGGGGGCATAATTGATTTGGAAGCCTGCATTAACAGTGCGAGTTGCTTTGTTAATCCGTTGGCCGTTTTTCTCTCTTAATAAATCCCAGTGTTTGACATTCAGAACTCCTGCTCATCCCATGTCTCTCCGAGTCCTGACTTTCCGTTGCAACAGAAGTTTCCCTGACACTTTCATTTCAACCCGGAGAGACGTGATGTATGTAATACATATTTATTGTTACACGTCATATGAATGAAATGATTGCCATGATAATACAACAGGAGAATGGAATGGTGTTTGGTGATTAGGCCCCGGTTTGCAGGATAGTCATTCAGGAGGGAAATAACCGCTCCGATGAAATCCCCAAAACCAGTGAATTATAGAATACTGAGATGAACTGAGTTTCTTACCTTGTAGGGTGACTGTGGTGATCTGGGGATGAAATCATAGATTAACATACAGTGGGGCAAAAAAGTATTGAGTCAGCCACCAATTGTGCAAGTTCTCCCACTTAAAAAGATGAGAGAGGCCTGTAATTTTCATTCCTAGGTACACTTCAACTATGAGAGACAGAATGGGGGGAAAGAATCCAGGAACTCACATTGTAGGATTTTTAATGAATGAATTGGTAAATTCCTCGGTAAAATAAGTATTTGGTCACCTACAAACAAACAAGATGTCTGGCTCTCACAGACCTGTAACTTCTTCTTTAAGAGCCTGCTCTGTCCTCCACTCGTTAACTGTATTAATGGCACTTGTTTGAACTTGTTATCAGTATAAAAGACACCTGTCCACAACCTCAAACAGTCACACTCCAAACTCCACTATGGCCAAGACCAAAGAGCTGTCAAAGGACACCAGAAACAAAATTGTAGACCTGCACCAGGCTGTGAAGACTGCATCTGCAATAGGGTAGCAGCTTGGTGTGAATAAATCAACTGTGGGAGCAATTATTAGAAAATGGAAGACAAACAAGACCTGATAATCTCCCTCGATCTGGGGCTCCACGCAAGATCTCACCCCGTGGGGTCAAAATGATCACAAGAACGGTGAGCAAAAATCCCAGAACCACACGGGGGGACCTAGTCAATGATCTGCAGAGAGCTGGGACCAAAGTAACAAAGGCTACCATCAGTAACACACTACGCCGTCAGGGACTCAAATCCTGCAGTGCCAGACGTGTCCCCCTGCTTAAGCCAGTACATGTCCAGGCCCGTCTGAAGTTTGCTGGAGAGAATTTAGATGGTCCAGAAGAGGATTGGGAGAATGTCATATGGTCAGATGAAACCAAAATAGAACTTTTTGGTAAAAACTCAATTAGACGTGTTTGGAGGAGAAAGAATGCTGAGTTGCATCCAAAGAACACCATACCTACTGTGAAACATGGGGATGGAAACATCATGCTTTGGGGCTGTTTTTCTGCGAAGGGACCAGGACGACTGATCTGTGTAAAGGAAAGAATGAATGGGGCCATGTATCGTGAGATTTTGAGTGACAACCTCCTTCCATCAGCAGGGGCATTGAAGATGAATCGTGGCTGGGTCTTTCAATTTGACAATGATCCCAAACACACCGCCCGGGCAATAAAGGAGTGGCTTCGTAAGAAGCATTTCAAAGTCCTGGAGTGGCCTAGCCAGTCTCCAGATCTCAACCCCATAGAACATCTTTGGAGGGAGTTGAAAGTCCGTGTTGCCCAGCGACAGCCCCAAAACATCACTGCTCTAGAGGAGATCTGCATGGAGGAATGGGCCAAAATACCAGCAACAGTGTGTGAAAACCTTGTGAAGACTTACAGAAAACGTTTGACCTCTGTCATTGCCAACAAAGGGTATATGACAAAGTTTTGAGATGAACTTTTGTTATTGACCAAATACTTATTTTCCACCATAATTTAGAAATAAATTCTTTAAAAATCAGACAATGTGATTTTCCTCATTCTGTCTCTCATAGTTGAGGTATACCTGGGATGAAAATTGCAGGCCTCTCTCATCTTTTTAAGTGAGAGAACTTGCACAATTGGTGGCTGACTAAATACTTTTTTGCCCCACTGTATGTATGCGGCAGGAGGCCGGAATCACTGGCGGAGCTTACGGGTCATGCTGAGACTCTGACGGCCGAAATCAGAGCAGATCTTATCTGAAAATGACCTGAGGGTCGCCTGCCTGGCTAGCAGGGCTTGACTACGCCGCCACGAAGGTCGAACGTCCTGCCGAAGCAGGGATCTTGTTTTTTAACAGAGACCGAAGTCTACGGTGGCCCATAGTCCACGAGACAGAAGTCTACAGGGACCCACAATCAATCGATCAATCAATGTTTATTTATATAGCCCAATATCACAAATGTTACATTTGTCTCAGTGGTCTTCACAGTGTGTACAGAATATCAGTATGACAATACGACACCCTCTGTCCTTAGACCTTACAAGGAAAAACTTCCAAATAAAACCCAGTTTAAAGGGAAAAATGGGAGAAACCTCAGGGAGAGCAACAGAGGAGGGATCCCTCTCCCAGGACGGACAGACGTGCAATAGATGCCGTGTGTAAATTGAAAAGATAATACATTTGCAACATAGGTAGTCCAAATGTTTGGAAATGCATGTGTGTAATAGGAAGATGAATCCACGAGGATATCCATCCAGGACCGATGATCCAGGACCACAGCCACGACTCAAGATCACGCTCTCGCGATCCAGGACACAAGACCGCAGGATCATCCATAACTCCGGATCCCAGCGTATATAGAAACCAAAAGGAAAGACATTTGGGGAAGATGGGTTAATCGGAACATGAGAGTACACAGGTATAGACAGCGAGAAGGAAGAAGTAAGATGTCCTCCGACAAACTAAGCCTATATCAGCAAAACTAGGGGCTGAATCAAATCAGCCCTAACAATAAGCTTTATCAAAAAGGAAGGTCTTAAGCGCACTCTTAAAAACGGATAGGGTGTCTGCCGCCCGAACACAAACTGGAAGCTGATTCCACAAATGTGGAGCTTGATAAGAAAAGGCTCTGGCTCCCATTGTACTTTTAGAGACTCGAGGTACAACCAACAACCCTGCATTCTTGGAACGCAATGCCCTAGTAGGACAGTAGGGTATAATGAGTTCTTTAAGGTAAGATGGCGCCTGCCCATTAAGGGCTTTGTAGGCGAGAGGAAGAATTTTAAATTCTATCCTGTGTTCTATAGGGAGCCAGTGTAAGGCAGCCAGAACAGGAGTAATGTGGTCCCTTTTCCTAACTCTGGTTAGTACACGAGCCGCAGCATTTTGAATCAGCTGAAGCGACTTGATTGACTTCTTGGTACTCCCTGATAGTAAAGAGTTACAATCATCCAGCCTAGAAGTAACAAATGCATGGACTAGTTTCTCTGCATCGTTTTGAGGCAAGATATGCCTGATTTTTGCAATGTTACGTAGATGGAAGTAGGCGGTCCTTGAAATTGATTTTATGTGGGCGTTAAAGGATAAATCCTGATCAAATATAACACCAAGATTCCTTACAGTCTCACTGGAGGCCAAATTAATGCCATCCATAGTTAGTATATCTTTAGATAATTTGTTTCGTAGATTCTTCGGGCCAAGTACAATAACTTCAGTTTTGGTCGTGTTTAACATCAAAAAGTTTAAGGTCATCCACGTTTTTAAGTCCTTAAGGCAGTCTTGAATTTTATTTAGATGATTAATTTCATCAGGCTTAATTGATAAATATAGTTGAGTATCATCCGCATAACAATGAAAGTTTACAGAATGATTCCTTATAATATTGCCTAACGGAAGCATATATAATGTGAACAAAATAGGTCCGAGCACTGAGCCCTGTGGCACTCCATGGCTAACTTTGGTTTGCGTGGAAGATTCATCGTTGACACGTACAAACTGAGAGCGTTCAGATAGATAGGACCTAAACCAGCCTAAAGCAGTTCCCTGTATGCCAACCAAGTGCTCTAGTCTTTGCAATAGGATATCATGGTCGATAGTATCAAATGCAGCACTGAGATCGAGCAAAACAAGAATAGAGACAAGTCCCTTGTCTGAGGCTATTAGAATATCATTTGTGACTTTAACCAGAGCTGTCTCTGTGCTATGATGTGTTCTAAAGCCAGACTGAAAATCTTCAAATAAATCATTGTTTTTTAAGTAATCACACAACTGTTTTGCGACCGCTTTCTCAAGAATTTTTGAGAGGAACGGAAGATTAGAAATAGGTCTATAGTTGGCTAAAACCTCTGGATCGAGGTTGTGCTTTTTAAGAAGCGGTTTCATCACTGCTACTTTGAATGATTGTGGAACATAGCCTGATAATAAAGACATATTCATAATATTTAATAAAGAAGTGCTAATTAATGGAAACACTTCCTTCAACAGCTTAGTTGGAATTGGGTCTAACATGCACGTTGATGGTTTAGAAGAGAGAATCATTGAATGTAATTGTTCAAGGTTAATGGCTGAAAAGCATTCTAGTGTAATATTAGAACTTACGATTCCGGGAGCTGTTGATAACACTATACTGGTCGAAGGCAAGAGGTCATTAATTTTGTTTCTAAGAGTAACAATTTTATCGTTAAAAAAGCACATAAAATCATTACTACTGAGTGCTATGGGAATAGAAGGCTCAATGGAGCTGTGGCTCTCTGTCAGCCTGGCTACAGTGCTGAAAAGAAATCTTGCATTATTCTTATTCTCATCTATTAATGAACAGTAGTATGCTGCTCTCGCTTTACACAGTGCTTTCTTATATTCATTGAGAGTAATATGCCAAATTAAACGAGATTCTTCAAGTTTAGTGGAACGCCATATCCTTTCAAGTTGTCTAGACTTTTGCTTTATTTTGCGGGTTTCGGCATTATGCCATGGAGCTAATCTATGTTGCTTTATTTTCTTCTTTTTCAAGGGAGCAACAGAGTCTAATTTTATTCGCAGCGCATCTATAGCACTATCAACAACATGATCTATTTGGGGTGGTGTACATTTTGTATAAGTTTCTTCCCTTACATGCAGACATGCTATCGAGTTAAGTATTGGTGGAATCTCTTCCTTAAATGTGGCTATAGCACTAACGGATAGGTTTCTGCTGCAAGAGCTTTTGACTAATGCTTTGTAGTCTAGTAACAGGACTTCAAAAGTTACTAAGAAATGGTCGGATAAAGCAGGATTATGCGGTTCGACTAATAGTTGCTCAATTTCAATACCATAAGTCAGAACAAGGTCGAGAGTGTGATTATAACAGTGGGTTGGTTTATTTACACTCTGACAGAAACCAACATAATCTAATATTGAGTTAAATGCAACAGTAAGGCTATTTTTATCATCGTCAACATGAATATTAAAGTCACCTACGATAATTACTTTGTCTGTTTTAAGAACCAAAGTTGATAAAAACTCAGAGAATTCTGATAAGAATTCTGAATAAGGACCTGGTGCACGATACACTGTAACAAATAAGATTGGCTGCAAAGTTTTCCAGGTTGGATGTGTAAGACTAAAAAAGAGGCTTTCAAAAGAGGTATAATTACATTTTGGTTTAGTTTTGATAAGTAAACTTGAGTCAAAGATTGCTGCAACTCCACCTCCTCGGCCCGTGCCTCGAGCAATATGAGTGTTGACATGGCTGGGTGGAGTGGCCTCATTTATGCTGACATATTCTTCATGTCTCAACCAAGTTTCAGTGAGACAGCATATATCAATATTATAATCTGATATTAAATCATTTACCAATATTGCTTTAGATGCTAGAGATCTTATGTTTAAGAGACCACATTTAATCTTCCTGTTTTGTTGCACTGTAGTAGTTGTTACATTTACTTTTATTAGGTTATTATGTATGACACCTCTATTAGGTTTTACCTTAAATTGTCCTTGGGCAGACACACACACCGCTAATATTGGGTATTTTATTGGGTTCGGGATTCCTATGGGTGACTGCCTAGGAGAGAGCGCAGAGAAGCGTGTAAGACTGCGACTCTGCCTCCTGGTCTCAACTCCAGTTTGTCATGGATTACTTCCACAAAGCCCTGAAATGTTTGCTGAAATGAGATCTGCACCTTTCAAAGTAGGGTGAATGCCGTCTCTCTTAATCAGACCAGGTTTTCCCCAGAAGGCTGTCCAATTATTTACGAAGCCCACATTGTTTGCTGGGCACCACCAAGACAACCAGCGCTGAAATGATGACATGCGGCTATACATGTCATCATTGATCAGATTGGGGAGGGGACCAGAGAAGATTACGGTGTCCGACATTGTTTTAGCATAACTACACACCGACTCCACATTAAGTTTGGTGCATTCTGATTGGCGTAAACGAACATCATTACCACCGACGTGAATAACAATCCTACCGTATTTGTGTTTATTTTTAGCCAGCAGTTTAAGATGCGCCTCAACGTCGCCCGCTCTGGCCCCCGGAATGCATGGGACTGTGGAGGCTTCGGTCTCTAAATTCACGTGTCTCATAATAGAGCTACCAATAACCAGAGTTGGCTTCTCAGCGGGTGTCTCGCTGAGTGGGGAATATCTGTTAGATACGTGAACGGGTTGGTGGGGACCTGCGGGTTTCGCGTTATGCCCCTTCTGAACAGTCACCCAGTCTCCCTGCTGCTCGGGAGTTGCCGGGGGACGGCTAAGAGGAGCTACCTTTGGCCGGTCCGCACTGGCTAACATGGGCTTTACTTTAGCTGAGTTACTTTCGAAGATGCGGAGCCGGGCTTCTATGGCTATGATTCCCGCCTCCAACCTAACAACTATACTACATTTAACACATGTATTGTTATCTGTGTGTGATTATTCTAGCGTCCAGGACAGAAGTTTAAAAGGAGACTAAATGGAGTCTCTGAGAAGGTTCAAATTGGTACTTTAATTAATAAAAAGCGTGGTGATGTCACAAACAGAATATAGTCCGAACAGGAGAGTAAAGCTGCAGCTCCCTCTCCCTTGGTGGCCGTGCAGAAGAGAGCTCACAAGCATTCGTCTTTCCCGCTTGCTGGCTGTTCGCTCCTCCTCTCTGGGAGCTGTAGTGACGCAGGGGACTTCCCCCTCGTTCTCCTGTGTCCAATATCGCGTTAAACAGAGTATTTCAACATTTTACATTCATTGCTTACTTCCACATGCCTTTTCTCCTCCTTATCTCTTTCATAACTGTATATGTAATACATGTTAACGGCGTCAAAGCCACTTTAATGATACTAAAGGGCGGTAGTCCCGGATGTCGTCATGACGGATTTTCAGAATAAAAGCTTAGTATTGAGAACTTCCGGGTTTTTCCAGAATAAAATAGCATTTAAACTGACGGTATGTTTAAGGTACATTATGCCATAAAACATTGATTTTAATTTCTAACAGTCCCTCCTTACACACCTAAAAGGTGTGTATAATACTGAAATCAATGAGTTCTTCATCTGAACTCTGCATAGTACATAACTCATAAAAAACATACAATAAAATGGAATGGTTTTAATATCAACCTTAGGAAAATACAAAAATACTTTGACTGTTCAAACATAAAAGTTTTCCCTTGTGCATACTTCTAGTGTTAACATTCAATATGGTTCTTCAGAATAGCAGCATTCTTCGTATCAGAACATTTATTCCTCCCTCCTTTCACAGAAACCGTTCTCATACCACGCTCAGTGTTAAGGCACTTGTTTTTACAAAGTGAAAAGAAACAACCCATTTTAGAATATCAATGATCCATACAACATGTGATCCATCATTTTAGAACAGTATGGCTAATAAAGAATAAAATAAAATATCTTGTACCAGTTTAATGTAATAATAAAAAATAAAAATACACCATCATGAAATAGTATAGGATAATAATGAAAAATAAACTATACACTATCTTGGAATAGTATAGGATAATTCAAATGGATTCACTCCATTTTAGCATTTTATTTTGTTTACTTCTAAACATGATTTCATCATTTAAAGAATGACATCGGCTGGACATTCTTTGAATAATCTCATCTCTGAACATCCATATCATTTAAACTCACTCATCATTTTCCTCAACCTCTGTATATGGGTCTTCTTGTTCTGCTAGCATTTGTAACCGTCTCCTCATGAGAAATTTACCCTCCCTCCTTTCATACCATTTAAGGTATGAAAGTAATATGTTCTCTAGAAGACGCCGTTGTGATCAATCGGTACGTTAGGACATGGAAATGCAACATCTAGGCCTCCCCTGGGCCCCCTATGCTATCCTTGTACACTGTGGAGCCTAAACTCCCCCTGGGACTGGTCTCTTAGCCCGACTGGCTTTGGGGGTTTCGCCATGTTGATTAACTGCATAAAAAACATCACTGGCTGTGCTAGTGCACAGGTCCCAGTCCAATCCTGTGGCAAGACTGAGTACAAGGTTTTAGTTCCATGATACCGCTAAACATCTACTCTGGGGTACGGCATTCTAGACAGTCATTTCTGGGAGAAGATTTTGGTCAGTTACAACAGTTGTAGAGTTTCATCACTTGAAAGTTCCCACTTCAGTAGCTTTGGGTGGTCTGTTCTAATGATGTGATAAAGTCCCTGAAATGGTGTGAAAACCGGTGGAATATCACCAACGCATTATACTAATTTATCCACGCTAACCCCTTTAACAGTGTGTGGAACCTTGGGTGCCCGAGCATGTGATAATTAGTCCCTGCTTTAACAAGGACTTTAAAAACAGAAGTGGTTTCTTTAATGGTTTGTAGTTCAATTCAGGAATGTTCACTCATGGCAGATATGTTTCTCCTTTTAAATAACATCTCTAAATGTCAGGTCATCACTGATTAAATGGATGAGCATTAGGAGGTGGTGGCACTTGTCTTTTAAAACTCATACTCTGGTGCCGGGCATCCCTCCTAAGAGGGCAAGTAAGATTTAAAACATCTGCAGGGTGGGTTGAGCAACCCCTTCTCCCTGAACGATATTTGTTGTTGAAAATATGCACCATTAAAATGAGTGATCCAAGGCCCCATATGTAGTACTCCCAATTATACTATTTTTTCAAAATTAAAATTTGCAATCGCTCTTTGCCTAGTGTCTTTTTAAAACTCTACATCTGGTTCGACAAACAAATGTTGTTTCCACCTTAACAGTTCTCCTATGGTAATATCCATGCTACAATGGAGACATCAATACTCTAGATTGGAATACCTTCTTTGGCTTGGTTCTAGCTCGACCTTTAACATGTTTCCATTCAATAAAGATTTGTCTGCTTTCTATATTGTAACAAATTAAATCTTCCCCAAATTCTCACATGAATAAGAATCTCTAAAAGAATAATTTGTTTATATCATGAAAAGATTGAATAATATGTTTCTACCCTCAGTGTGTTTTTAGGATTATTTTCTAATAAGTGTGTTTATGTGTAAACTCACTCACTCCTGTGTTCCTTCTCTGCCCCTCTGGTCGTCAAACCACGACCCCCTCAGGTTCTGCTGGCCCGTGTCAACTCCTCTGGCCCGTGCCAACTCCTCCGTCCTGTCCTGTCCTCTCCTCCGTCCTGTCTTCTCAGTCCATCCGCTCTTGGATCCTCTCGCTGTAACTCTTTTCAGTGGCCCAACTGCTTTGCATTTCATCTCCTCCTTTTCAGTCTCTACGCTGTTGCATGGAGGGCGTATTCCGCTCTCATGTCCCACACTCTGCTTTTGTGCCAAATCTCGTGGCTCAGTTTGCAACTTCGTGTCCTGATTTAGGAACCGATGAGTTTGCCTCTTTGTCAGCATGCTGGTTTGGTTCTGGATGCCTCAGGCGCAGCTGGTTCTGGATGCCTCAGGTCGTTGTTGGTTCAGCTCGGGTTCTCTGTCTGTTCGATGGAGGAGGGGAGGAGGAGTCTCCTGTGGTGAGGTCATTTGTTTGAAGATGGGGTCGTAGCAGTCTGACAGGCAGAGAGAGAGAGAGATCTCGGGACGCATTACCGATAGCTAATTCTAACACACTGAGGAAAAATATATCCAATCCTTTCTACTCCATTTTCATAATCTTACTATCTGTCTTAGATGTTAAATGCCATCTAAACCCAATTAATGTCTATCCCTAAACATTGTTTCCACCCACTGTAACATGGCTACTCCAAATAACTCTTTCAGGAAACCATTTTCTTTTATAAATTAAAAATACCTACATGTTTCAAGCACCACATATTTCACACAATAAAATAACGTCCCCATATTTTAAATAATTTTTGTGACCGGACATATCTGCAATGTCCCCACAATCTGCTGGGGAATTTTGTTTATAGAGTTTGTACGTACAAAGCTGTACTTGTGGGCTAGTAGTCAGTTTCTACTGTAATCATTTTCAATAATTGTGCTCAGGTCACCGGGCGGTTGTCCATAAACTTAACAGGGGGTGTTTCTGGTACAGACTAAAACATTGATCCAGTGTATTTGGAGATTCCCCTAATCTGTAAATCCCCATCACTTGCATATCCCAATCACTTAAACCCATCTCATCATTTGATACAAAAACTGCATATATGGGGGGGTGAATCATCTTGATTGTAACCTCCTCACCTTTGGGACCGAGTATTTCTAACTCCTCCTCTTGTTGCTCAACTGATCTTTTGGCTCTGGGGATGAGTGAAAGTCTCTGAAACACAGCTGGAGTTTTGTTAGTCATGTGGGCATTCTCTACGAGTGAACTAATGGATCCATGTCTTACTTGATATTGTACTCCCCATCCAACCAAAAAGGTGCCAAGTGTAATGAGCACAATCAACAATGCTATTCTAACTCTTATCCCTAGGGGACCCCACAATTGATTTGGCTTTGTTCTTGACATCATCTCTATTTTGTCCATGGTTGTGTCAGTTACAGAATTTAAATAATGAGTACTATAATAACGTATATGAAAATTGGACTCTTTTTCAGATGTAAAACAAAAAATAGGTTTTCACTTTTGTGTACAATCTATAAAAATCTATAGATAATTTGTCTTTTGAGCTGTTTATATCTTTATCTTATTTATATTTATTGTTTTGTTCCAGCTCTGCCAAATCAGTCCTAACTCCCAATAATGTTCTGGAAGTTGCCAGTGAAGGGTGACAATGTGTGAGGTGGTGTCAATTTGCTCCTTTTTCTTTACCTTTAAACCGGAGCTCGTGTGAAGTGCATTACAACTTCTCACGGTTCCGTCCACCCGGATCAGCTCACTGTCTTTTGTGAACTTTCACCCTCACCCAATCACCTGGCCGAACAGGAGTCTCTTCTGGTATCTCTGTAGCTTTCCAGCCTGTGTAGACAAAACTTGGATAATATTACTCAGAGTTCTGACATATTCATCACTTCTATTCATCTAATATCTTAAAACTGGACCACTCCCTCCTTGGAGGAGGCCCAGGCTTCGGCATTTGTCGTTATGAGACCTATTATTAAATACATGTTATTATTCATTAACTACAACGTCACTGAAATCAACATGTCTGCATAATCATGACACTCCCTCCTTTGAGCATAACATGCTCAATCAATATTGCAATGATGTATGGCTTTCTGATGGTATACAAACATTCACTAAAATTTCCCATTAGCACAAAAATTGTTTACTTGTTTCAGGAATGGCTTTTGTCCTGGTATTATGCATCATTGTTGCTGCGAAAACAATACCCCTGGTGTCGCTAATGCGTCTCAATAACTCTAGGATTAGAGCATTGTTTGATACTGCTGAACAAACATATAATAAAATAATATTTCTCCAAACTAGAGGGAAAATATGAACTATTCTCACAGAGGGTGACATGCATGGAGGGCTGGTGCCCCTCACTCAAAATGAGATATTGCCTTACGCACTACATTATAAATCAGTAAAGTCACTCAAGAATAAATAAATAAAAACTGAATCTTGAAACTGTTGTAAAAACCCTACAACTTCTTTATCCAAGCTCTCAATCAGTGTTATGTTATTTAATCTTCAGCTTATTGCCTTAAAACCGATATTTCAGACCGATTATAAAATTGTGTTTATGAGAAAAAATGTAATCTGACTCCAAAAATCACATAATTGTTTGACTAAAAAACTACACTCCTACTAACAGTAAATTAAGTTCCCCTTTAAACACAGCCCCGGTCTTCTGACGGGGTCTATCTATGTACTGGCTGGAGAATGTTGGGCCAGTCTCTGTCACTCTGTCACTGTTCTCCCGCCAACAGTCACTCTCTAGTTCTGCTGGGTTCTTGTTGACTTCTTCACTGGTTTGAGACAAGCGACCCTATCGGACACCTCCCTTTGTAGCCAGACTTCACCACAGCAGAATCGAGTTTCTGTTTTTAGGTCTCAACAGCTCCACGTCAGGTGTATCGCCGCCCCTTGAACTGCAGTCGGTGTAAACAGGAGGTAAGGATCCTCCGTCTTGGACGAGTACTAGGTTTCCGTCTTCATATTTTTTGGGTGGAAACCCATCGTCTTGACCTCACTAGCTGTGTGGACACAATCGTTTTCTGTGTAGGGGAACAACATCACTCGTAATCTCTTTCCTTCTCATAATTACAAAAATAGTCTGCTAAATGTTCTACTATGTTTTATGCTTTGTGTAAATGCAATATGCTACTCACTGTCATGTTTTACATTAAACCTCTCCCTCCTGTGGTGACAGATATGGCTCAATGTAGCTGGATTTCAAAATACCCTTGTGCTGAAGATGCATCACCTGGTGGTCTGGTCCTTTGAGCTTCCTCATTGTTGTGGTTGATACCAGGGTGTCAGTGGCATTTGGGTCATGTTTGGCACCCCTGTTCGTCTTTGACATCTCTGGGACCCCCTGCCTCCGTCGTAAACCTCCCGGGGTATCTGCATGGAGGGCCGTTGTTTGGTGCAATGTTCTGCGGACACTCTCTGGACCAATGTGTCAGCTGAACACATTTGTAGCAGCCTTCACCTGTTCTTCGTCTTGATCATGGCTTTCCTCCTCTGCCACTTTGTCTTCCTTGGAATTGTTGATTCTGCACCTGAATCTCTGGCACCTCCCGAGCTTGAATTGTTTGAGGTGTCTGACCTGCCTTCTCTGGTTCTATGGCCATCCCTGAAGTAGCTGCCATTTGCCTTGCCGCTTTCTTGTTTTTAATAGCTTCGGTATCTTTCTCAGCTTTTTTGCATCTTCAAAAGTCTCAGTTGTAGTGCTTCCATTTCTGTCTTTTGTGTTTGTCTTTCTTCTGTGATTTCTTCTAATCGTATATTCTCTTCTATCAGGTGTTTTGATTGACTGGTTAGCACTCTTACTTCATACTCCAATTCTTTGAGATGTTTGTTCATGGAGACTTCATCCAACTGCAGGACTTCTCCTATTGAACCAACATTCGGGGAGGGAGGAGGGACTTCGGCCAGGCTTAGATACAGCTTCGGAGTTTGGATAACTGGAGCCTCTTTGGTTTTTTCTGCTATGTCTTCCCTCACTGGCAGGTCTGCTACTCGGACCACATTTATGCTGTGTGCCAATAGGCTGGCATATTCCAGATGGAGTATCAGACTTGTAACTCTTATAAATTTGCCACTGTTCCAACAGTTTCTCTAATTGGTTCCATGTCTTCTGTCTACATTTTGGAACTGTTGTAGCATCTGATCTGATCTTTACCCTTCCCGTGATATCTGCAGTTGAGCCTGGCTCTGCATCTAGTCCCATCTTAGTTTCTTTCGGTGACATGTTCTCTAACATACCCTAGGGACCAGAAGGTACACTGGTTGGACACTCACGAACGGCCGCGGTCTACTCAGTGTACGGGGTACATGTATCAGACTTCAATGCAGAGCTGGAAGTCGGTTATATAGACATACCCTATGGACCAGAAGGTACACTGGTTGGACACTCACGAACGGCCGCGGTCTACTCAGTGTACGGGGTACATGTATCAGACTTCAATGCAGAGCTGGAAGTCGGTTATATAGACAGTAGCTGTATTTTGCGGTGCTTTACCGTCCGACCATCGACACTCATAGTCGGCCTTCTTCACAGCACCACCTGCCCTGCTGGAGGTTCACACTTCCAGATATCGTGGCCCTGGGGATATTAATGGAAAACTACCCATAGTGGGCTTTAAAAACAGAAGACTTCGTGATTTTAACAAACTTTATTTACACTATTTAGATAAATAACATTCACATTTGATACAACGTATGTACAAGGGGAGTGATAACAACAACACACTGCATATTTACAAGTTGATCACAGACAAGAGTGGGTGAAGTTGGGGCAGGGTATGGCACCCTCTCTTCACCCATGTCTGAGGGGCTGTTTTCGGCCAGTGACTGGTCCCTCTTCGCTCGCCCAGCATTGACATGTCTTGGTAGGGAGTCTTGGTAGGGAGCCGGGCTGTGCTCCTCTCCAGAGCTGTCACTGTCGATGTCACTACCCGCAAAAGTGTCTTCATTTCCCGCTGCTGCTGCTGCTGTCGATTCCGCGGCCGCTGCTTGCAGTGACTCTGTGAAGAGTAACCGAATGTCCGCAGCCTCCTTCAAAGAAGGATTATTCGCGTAAAATTTGTCCACAGTTGCAGTGTTGTGACACATGAAATCACTCACTCTTTGGCGGTTGCCTCTGTCTTGAAACCTCTTCGCATTATCGGCGTGGACTGTCCGGAGGTCGGTGAAGTTAATGGGACCGTGGAGCCCCACATCAGCCCATGCCAACCTCAGGGAGGAGGCAAGCTTCCTGAACGGGTTCTTCCCCTCTGTGTATAAGAAGTAACGGCTCTGGGTGCAGGTCAGCGTACCCTTGATTTCCAGCCACCTCTTCATCCATCCAAATTCTTCCACGGTGAGGTACAGCTGCGCTTCCCCGAACGCGTTAGCCGTCTTGTGGTTGCTTACCTGTTATGACAGAGTTAGAGAGTGTCAATACAGTGTCAATCATGCATATTCTGCCAGAATAAATGCATTACTTAATTACACTCACATGAACCAGGTAGCCGAAGGCAGTGCCAGTTGTATCCGCCTTTCGGACCTCGGCGTTGGTCATGTTGGAGTAGACCCCCGGACGGTGGCCGTAAATGCAGCTCCAATGAAGAGTCATATATCCATAGAGCAGGGTCCGGGTCGCGGTAGTCGGATTGCTGGCCATCACATCCAGGAGCTGAGGGATGCGAGTGCTCGTGGAAGTCAAGCACGTCATTAGGTCGTTGTGGCTCGGCAGACCTTTCATCTTGTCACGCTTCACTTGCATCTGGTGGATAAGTACCTTTGTCTTCAGGGACTTCAGGATGGCAACTACTTCCCGTTTGATTAAAATCATGTCGGTTTGGCTGAGCCTGCTCCCCCTGCACGGTGTGTCGGCCATGTACTTGAGAAAGTGGGATATATTCTTGATGTAGAAGTCGGAGGTCGTGACTTGAAGGCTTGACTTCATCAGGCTCCGGGACCACCCACGTATCCTCTTGAGATCCCTCAAAAAGAGCCAGTCAGACAGGCGATTGAAACCGTGAGCCATGAAACTGAGGAATGACTTCACTCTGCTTAGTTTGGAGACTGTGTTTTCCTGGAGCCTCACTGGTGGGTCGATACCTGCATAGTGCTCCCGGTATCCTTGCAGATACTCCTCTGTGAAATACAAACAGTACTTTAATGACAACACGTGGTGTGTTACAGAGACTGCATTTGTCACATATTCAACACACTTACCCATGATCCGTGGGAATGTGATGTCTCTCATTATATTTCCCCGGCCCCTGCCCCGTGACCAGGGGGAATTTATGGGAGGGGAGGTTGACGAGGCCTCGGTATGCATGGGTGCAGGCTCTGAGGAGCTGGATGAATGTGTGTGAGAGCCAGCGGGGGACTTGCTGCAGGAGGGACCTTTCGACTCGGACAGCCTCGTTGGTGTCGACTCTGCTCGGGGCCGTTTGTTTAGACTGATCCGCTCTCGTTCCTCGCCATCGAACGCGGGCATGTCCCCGGCCCGCTGGTCCTCATCAGCTTGGGCTGTTGGCATGTCCCCGGCCCGCTGATCCATCCTCTGTCGCTTGTGTTTTATCCTTTTTTGCAATTTGAAGCGAAGCGATTTCACTTCCAACGCATATCTGTCCCGCTGAGCCCTCACTGCATTTGCCTCCATCCTCCATTCTTTGCAGTCGGGGTTGCCACACTCGTTCACCGGGGACAAGGGTGGAGGTTGTGACAGTATGTCGTCGTCCTCCATGTCAACAGCCCAAGCAGTAATCATTGCTATGGTGGGGTGTGTCATTCGGAGTGCATAAAGCTCCTTCTTGGCCACTGTCATTTTCAGTTTATTTTTAACCACATGTAGTTCCTCCCCGGCCAGCTCAACATGGTCTCTGGCCAAGTGGCGATCCAGCCTTGTGCCGTGGTACTCGCATCCCAGAATGCTACAGGGATGGAGCCTAATGTTGGTCCGTCCGTTGGCCAACAACAGCAGAATTTTTCTTTCATCCAAGTTACGCACACCATGGTGCCTCTGCAGGTGCTTGCTCAGGGCACGGTAGGAGCTATTGCAGATCGGACAACGGACCGCCATCCGACGTGTATTATTGAGCATTTCGGTACCGGGAAATGTCACCAGAATTGTGGGTAGAAAAGAAGGAAGCGTGAAAAGACTCACGAAAGATGCACTCAGCTTATATTCAAATCACAGTTTGTGTTCATTTGCATCATTGTGCGGTGTCCCATTTAGGCACTCGTTAGGCGGGCAGAGATCCCTGTAATCTCCCCTCACCTTCATCCAGAGTCTGGTTCTCCCCTGCCCCCGGAAGAGGCAGGGGAGTTCGGGACCCAGAGGGCGCACGTGGACGGCCAGGGACAGGCAGGGACACCGCACTGGAGTCAGGTCCAGGTGGAGCGCAGGAAGCGGGGTAACAGTATTTTGCCCGGAGGCATTGCACACCTCTCCCCTATCCCCAGATGAGGCAGGGGAGTTCTGGACCCAGAGGGCGCACGGTGGACGGCCAGTCCAGGGACAGGCCGCCACACCGCACTGGAGTCAGGATCCAGGTGGAGCGCAGGAAGCGGGGTAACAGTATTTTGCCCGGAGGCATTGCACACCTCTCCCCTATCCCCAGATGAGGGCAGGGGAGTTCTGGACCCAGAGGGCGCACGGTGGACGGCCAGTCCAGGGACAGGCCGCCACACCGCACTGGAGTCAGGATCCAGGTGGAGCGCAGGAAGCGGGGTAACAGTATTTTGCCCGGAGGCATTGCACACCTCTCCCCTATCCCCAGATGGGGCAGGGGAGTTCTGGACCCAGAGGGCGCACGGTGGACGGCCAGTCCAGGGACAGGCCGCCACACCGCACTGGAGTCAGGATCCAGGTGGAGCGCAGGAAGCGGGGTAACAGTATTTTGCCCGGAGGCATTGCACAGTTCCGTACCCAGAGGACGCACGGTGGACGGCCAAATAGTGTTCCGTAAGGCTGGGTTGAGTGCCCTGACAACTTCACTTGCATTCATCCATAGTCGGAAAGAAGTACAAGTTAACTTTTTGGAAGAACCATAAAAAGGGGTGAAAACGGATAAAATGTATCCGAAAATAGTGGCTCTTGAGGCGGATAGAGTCCCCTGACAACTCTCCCGACCTTTCTGCAGACTCAGAAAAAGTTTAAGTTAACTTTTTAGAAGAACCATAAAAATGGGTGAAAACGGATTAAATGTATCCGAAAATAGTGCCCCTAGAGGCGGATAGAGTTCCCTGACAACTCCCGTTACATTCATCCAGAGACCAGTTCAAAAACCTTAAGTTTTTTGAGAACCAGGATTTGGGGTCCTCCAGGCAACAATTTGATCCGATCCAAAGTGCTTGTGAGGCGGACACATTCCTCCATGATTTCCCCATCATGAGATTATAGCTCGTTTTTTTCTAAGTGCTCTCAAAAACCGGGTTTCCGATTTCGTGCAGATGGTAGCTTGGAAAAGATGAATGAATTTTTTGGACGGAGGAGGGGAAGCCTCATTTCCCCTCTCCGTTGTAAATTGCAACGGGGGAGGGGAAAAGTCTTCGGCGCTTCGTTTCGAAGCGCCGAAGACTTTTCCCCTCTCCCGTTGGGCACTTAGCCGTTTTTTCGGAATTTTCAAAAACTTCATTTTTGATTATTTTAACATATAATTGACCGTTTTCTTCACTTTTTTTTGCTTTCCACGGGTGGGGACGCATGGCAGGCCGCCTATGAGGTTCCAAATTCGGCCTGGAACCTCCGGGAATTATGGGAAAAGCTCCATATACTGACGACTCCCATCAAAAGTGATTGAAACTGTACCGGAATTCGTGTCGAAAGCCACGGTTAATTTCCTTCAAAATCAGGGTGCACATGGCTGTGGTACCCATGAATAGTGTGTGAAATCTGGGGAAGATTAATGGGAATTTAAGGGAGATATGGCTCTTTTTCATCCGACCCGAGCATGGCGGATTTTGTTACCCAGGAATTAGTGTCGAAAGCCCCGGTTAATTTCTTTAAAATCAGGGTGCACATGGCTGTGGTACCCATTAATACGTGTGTGAAAACTGGGGAAGATTAATGGCAATTTAAGCGAGATATGGCCCTTTTTCATCCGACCCGAGCCAGAAAATAGTGTCGAAAGCCACGGTTAATTTGCTTTAAAATCAGGGTGCACATGGCTGTGTTACCCATGAATAGTGTGTGAAAGCTGGGTAAGATTAATGGGCAATTTAAGGGAGATATGGCCATTTTCATCCGACCCGAGCAGGGGGACTTTTGTTTACCCAGGAATTAGTGTCGAAAGCCCCGGTTAATTTTCTTTAAAATCAGGGTGCACATGGCTGTGGTACCCATGAATAGTGTGTGAAAGCTGGGGAAGATTAATGGGTAATTTAAGGGAGATATGGGCATTTTCATCCGACCCGAGCAGGGGGACTATTTTTACCCAGGAATCAGTGTCGAAAGCCCCGGTTAATTTCCTTGAAAATCAGGGTGCACGTTGCTGTGGTACCCATAATTAGTGTGTGAAAGCTGGGGAAGATTAATGGCAATTTAAGGGAGATATGGCCCTTTTCATCCGACCCGAGCAGGGGGACCCAGAATATAGTTTCGAAAGCCCACGGTTAATTTGCTTTAAAATCAGGGTGCACATGGCTGTGGTACCCATGAATAGTGTATGAAAGCTGGGGTAAGATTAATGGCAATTTAAGGGAGATATGGCCCTTTTCATCCGACCCGAGCAGGGGGACTTTTTTACCCAGGAATTAGTGTCGAAAGCCCACGGTTAATTTTCTTTAAAATCAGGGTGCACATGGCTGTGGTACCCATGAATACGTGTGTGAAAGCTGGGGGAAAATTAATGGCAATTTAAGGGAGATATGGGCATTTGCATCCGACCCGAGCAGGGGACTATTTTCACCCAGGAATAAGTCTCGAAAGCCCCGGTTAATTTTCTTGAAAATCAGGGTGCACATGGCCCTGGGTACCCATAAAGTAGTGTGTGAAAGCTGGGGAAGATTAATGGCAATTTAAGGGAGATATGGGCATTTCATCCACACTGACGACTCCCATCAAAAATGATGAAATGTACAGGAATCTGTCCATTTCATTCACATTTGACGACCCGAGCAGGGGGACTTTGTTACCCAGGAATAGTGTCGAAAACGCCCGGTTAATTTTCTTTAAAATCAGGGTGCACATGGCTGCGGTGACCCATGATATAGTGTGTGAAATCTGGGAAAAGATTAATGGCAATTTAAGGGAGATATGGCCCTTTTCATCCGACCCGAGCAACCCAGGAATTAGTGTCGAAAGCCCCGGTTAATTTCCTTTAAAATCAGGGTGCACATGGCTGTGGTACCCATGAATACGTGTGTGAAAGCTGGGGAAAATTAATGGCAATTTAAGGGAGATATGGGCATTTGCATCCGACCCGAGCAGGGGGACTATTTTACCCAGGAATAAGTATCGAAAGCCCCGGTTAATTTTCTTAAAATCAGGGTGCACATGGCTGCGGTACACATTACTTAGTGTATGAAAGATGGGGAAGATTAATGGTAATTTAACGGAAATATGGGCATTTTCATCCGACCCGAGCAGGGGGACTTTTTTACCCAGGAATAAGTATCGAAAGCCCCGGTTAATTTTCTTCAAAATCAGGGTGCACATGGCTGCGGTACCCATGATATAGTGTGTGAAATCTGGGGAAGATTAATGGTAATTTAAGGAGATATGGGCCCTTGTCATCCGACCCGAGCAACCCAGGAATTAGTGTCGAAAGCCCCGGTTAATTTCCTTTAAAATCAGGGTGCACATGGCTGTGGTACACATTACTTAGTGTGTGAAAGCTGGGAAAGATTAATGGCAATTTAAGGGAGATATGGGCATTTGCATCCGACCCGAGCAGGGGAACTATTTTACCCAGGAATAAGTATCGAAAGCCCCGGTTAATTTTCTTTAAAATCAGGGTGCACATGGCTGCGGTACACATTACTTAGTGTATGAAATCTGGGAAAGATTAATGGCAATTTAAGGGAGATATGGGCATTTTCATCCGACCCGAGCAGGGGGACTTTTTTACCCAGGAATAAGTATCGAAAGCCCCGGTTAATTTTCTTCAAAATCAGGGTGCACATGGCTGTGGGACACATTACTTAGTGTATGAAATCTGGGAAAGATTAATGGCAATTTAACGGAGATATGGGCATTTGCATCCGACCCGAGCAACCCAGGAATTAGTGTCGAAAGCCCCGGTTAATTTCCTTTAAAATCAGGGTGCACATGGCTGTGGTAGACATTACTTAGTGTATGAAAGATGGGGAAGATTAATGGCAATTTAACGGAGATATGGGCATTTGCATCCGACCCGAGCAGGGGGACTTATTTACCCAGGAATAAGTCTCGAAATCCCCGGTTAATGTCCTTTAAAATCAGGGTGCACATGGCTGCGGTACACATTACTTAGTGTATGAAAGATGGGGAAGATTAATGGTAATTTAACGGAGATATGGCCCTTTCAAACACACCATATGACTCAAGCACTCTGTACATTTCAAAGGCACAAAGGCACCTCTTTGGGGCCGCTCCAAGAGCCCCAAAACACGGACTGAGGAGCTCCAGGATCTCTCCCTGACATGAGCAAACAGGCTATTTCAGACTTCCATGAAATACACCGGGGAAAGCACCTCTATGTGGCCGCTCCA
This sequence comes from Champsocephalus esox, assembly GCA_036324585.1. Classification (NCBI taxonomy): domain Eukaryota; kingdom Metazoa; phylum Chordata; class Actinopteri; order Perciformes; family Channichthyidae; genus Champsocephalus; species Champsocephalus esox. Next base: position 23,112,283 of record CM070482.1, read on the forward strand.
AGAGCCCCAAAACACGGACTGAGGAGCTCCAGGATCTCTCCCTGACATGAGCAAACAGGCTATGTCAGACTTCCATGAAATACACCGGGGAAAGCACCTCTTTGTGGCCGCTCCAAGAGCCCCAAAACTCGGACTAAGGAGCTCCAGGATCTCTCCCTGACATGCTGACCTCCAGAACCTCGCGCACCTTGGGTCCCCGGGCCCCCGAACTTAAGCACTCCCCCTCGGACTAAACCAAGATGATCACACCCTCAAGAATCTCGTGCCCCTGGGTAGCTTAAATGGGGTATATTTTGCGGTGCTTTACCGTCCGACCATCGACACTCATAGTCGGCCTTCTTCACAGCAGCACCACCCACCCTCCAGTGGAGGATTTTTATTGTGCCCCTGGGTAGCTTAAATGGGGTATATTTTGCGGTGCTTTACCGTCCGACCATCGACACTCATAGTCGGCCTTCTTCACTGCAGCACCACCCACCCTCCAGTGGAGGATTTTTATTGTGCCCCTGGGTAGCTTAAATGAGCTGTATTTTGCGGTGCCTTACCGTCCGACCATCGACACTCATAGTCGGCCTTCTTCACTGCAGCACCACCCACCCTCCAGTGGAGGATTTTTATTGTGCCCCTGGGTAGCTTAAATGAGCTGTATTTTGCGGTGCCTTACCGTCCGACCATCGACACTCATAGTCGGCCTTCTTCACTGCAGCACCACCCACCCTCCAGTGGAGGATTTTTATTGTGCCCCTGGGTAGCTTAAATGAGCTGTATTTTGCGGTGCTTTACCGTCCGACCATCGGCACCCATAGTCGGCCTTCTTCACAGCAGCAGCACCACTCACCCTCCAGTGGAGGATGTTATCGGGCCCCTGGCAACATCGGTCTAGCCGCTGGCAGGAACTTGACATCGTGAGTTGACATCGCATTTCCATTGAGCGGAAACCCGTACATTTGAAAGGCAAGTATCACGGTACCTCCGTCAATAAGGCTGACAGTTTCCTTACATTCCTCCAGAGACCAGTTCAAAAACGTAAAGTTTGGTAAGAACCAGGCTGGGGGGTCTCCAGGCAACAAATGTATCCGAGCCAGAGTGCACATGGAGCGGATACATTCCTCCATGAAATCGCAAAGCCGTTTTTTTTCTGAGTCCTCTCAAAAACCGGGTTTCCGATTTTGTGCAGATGGTAGCTTGGAAATGAAGGAGAAGGTGAGGCTTGGTTTCCGCTCTCCGTTGTAAGTTGCAACGGAGAAGTGGAAAAGTGTCCAGGGCTTCGGCCCGAAGCCCCGACAGGTTGAGCTTTTTTCGACAATTTTTTTAAACTTCATCTTTGATTATTTTAAGATATAATTGACCGTTTTCTTTACTTTTTTCTTCTTTCCACGTCTGGGGGCGCATGACACCTATGAGCCTATGAGCTCCCAAATTCGGCTTGGAACCTCCAGGAGTTGTGGGCTCAGCTCCATAAACTTTTAAAACACGTTTATAGCCCAAAAATATATAATACAAATACATTTAAATAGTAAAAGGTACAATTGTGCTCCGAATTAGTGAATACAAATCATTTTCATGGAAAAAGTGTTAAAACACCTGATTAAAGCATATGTAGGACCCCAGTGAGCTCCAGACTATGTGCAATGTGTTAGGGGACCATATTAATGATAAAATAAATCATTTAAATTAAAAAATAATGATTACAAATAATTTTTAGTGGGACAACTGTGGAGAGGAGCCTGAAAATGACTCTCCAGCACCACGGAGAAGCAGGGTGTGAGACCCACAGAGCGCACCCAGAGAGCTCCTTGCAGCAGATGGCTCTTGCACCCAGACTGTACCCAGAGGACAGGCTGCTTCACAGCACTTTAGAACCCAGGAAAGCAGCTTGAATGGTGGGAACATGAGTGTTAAAAGTGCATTAAACTGTTATAATTCAAATGTACATTTGACTGCATAAATATCCGGTGTTCGGGACATATTCATGTCAGTATGGACAGGAAACTGTCCATTTCGTCCACATTTAATTCATGACATATAGAAGAAGGTAAAAACAGCAGAGTCACTGCTGTTAGCAGGGTCTCAGACTCACAGGCACATATGCAAAGATCCAGGGTGATGCATATGGATGTTCTACCCAGGAATAAGTATTTGAAAGCTGGGGAAAAGTATGTGTTTGAAAGATGGGGAAACGTGGTGTGAATAGAGGCAGAGTGGACCGAGAGAGCTCCATGCAGCACATCGCTTTTCTACCCAGGAATAAAGATTTGAAACGTGGGGGAAAGTGGTGATAGTGATAGCAGAAATAGTGATTACATTACAAAGAGAGTTTACCCAGATAACAGGCTGCTCCACAGCACTTTACAAGCCAGGAAAAGTGATTGAATCCTGGGTACACATGTTTTAAATAGTCTGATACCTCCAGGGCGCATCACCACATTTTACAAGCCAGGGAAGGGGCCTGAATCCTGGGTAAACATTGTGTAACTGTTTAAGTGTTTTTAAATGTGTGGAACAGTGTTTTGTCATTTTCAAAACTCTCCCGTTATGGACCGGAGAAATTGGGTCGATGTTGTATTCAATCTGACCGTTAATATTCCAGTGAGACGATGTACGTACAATACAAAACCGGAGCATTCCATCACCCTAACCAAGTCTTCACCATAAAATTAATGATTCCCCTTATGGGGACCTCCATTATGTCCCCATAAGGGAAGCCAGTCCCCACACGTGACTGTGTAAACAAATGTAGGTCCCCACGAGGATAGTAATGCTAGGGCACACATACACACACACATACCCAGGAATCTCCTGATAGAAATCAAACAGTGTAACATTTTGTTACGTAACTAAATGATTAATGATTTAGTACTAGAGTCTGGAAAGCTCTCCCGACCTTTGACCTCTTATTAAACACTAACAGGAATTGTTGCCAACGGTTTCATAGCGACGCCTGATACAAACAATCCAACAGCCAGAGATATGTTTGGAAATTAAAGAGGACCACATGTTTTTATTTTCTGATAGCAGATCACACAGAGTGGGTTTATTTAGCCCTGAGCTGAGCCTCCCAGGCTAACTTAACATTTGTATCATTATTTGTTCATTTCAATCTTCAGAGTGACTACTGCAGCGCCTTTACATGTTATTGATTTGTCCAAAGAGGTTCACTTTACTGTATTTTATTTTATTTTGAAGAGTACACATACCGGGTGTGTTAAAAAACATCCTTTAGGATGTCTTTACATTCACTGTGTAAGATATTACCTTTAATACGTTGCCTTTATTTCTTGTTTTTAATGATAATGCATTCAGAGATAATGCATTCAGTTCACTTATTGTCATTTGATATCTTGGTTATACGACTAATTAACGACAATTTGAGTTGAAATGGTGTCATCCTTCAGAGGCCGCTCAACTTCAGGAAATGATAATTATCATAAAACAAACCACAATGTTTCAACAACATTTCATCCAAAATATTTAACATCAATAATCCTAAATCTCTCAATGTCCAACTTGGTCAATAAAAACATAAACAAAAATGTAATCCTGTTTGTAGCATATACAATTATTTGGGTCATTCAAAAGCCGATGTGCTTTTGGGATTCTTGCTCCCACGAGATTATATTCTGCTGCAACGCTGCTGTTTCTCTACCACTGCACCACCCAAACGTCCACCTGTAGGTTTTAGTGGATAGTTATCATCACTCCTCAAAGTTCTATGTCCAAAATACCTGCCGGAAGTGATGAGGACTGGGCCTAGGCACCAAACTCTAACAACGTGCTGCTGTTACTACATTGTTCAAGAGAGTTGTCTGACTGAACTGTTACAGAATAAAATGTAATATTTGTTACAGGTTTTTTGAAGTTTGGGATTGGACATTTGAGGGTGAATATAACTAGGTAGTTACCTAACCTATGCGAGTAGTATGGTTGCCTCAACATAACACATGTATGGATATTTCACATGAAAAGCTTTTCAAATGAAGGTCCAACGATTTTACAGGAAAGTAGTACATTTGCCATTAAATCAAAATGTGTTTGCAAGCCAAAGCGTGTTTGAAGAAGTGGAAAAAGAACATCTCCCTAGCAGCCTGAGCTTCTTGAGACTCCAGGTTTGTGGCTACGCTGGTTTCATGTCCCTCCGATGTGTTTGTACCTGCTGATCTGAAAGGTTTTGTGTCAGTCAGCACCATCTAGTGGAGAGCTAGTAGAATTTCATCCCCTCCATCACCTCTCACCTCGACTGGCTCTTCTTCCCGTTGGACCTGTTCTCACGTCACTCCGATGTGTTTTTATACTCTGAAGTTATGAGGGAGTGACGGCGTCCTCAGATCAGATGCAGGCAGACACCGGACTGAAGAGGAAGAGATGAGCAGAGTTTCCTCCACACGCAGGTGCCTAAATTAACCTGAAGGGAATTCAGAAGGTGAGAATATGATTTAAATACTTTTTTAGTTTGTAAGTTTATTAGGTCCATTATTAGACATTTGAGGATGGATACAACCAATAAGTTACTTGACCTGATTAAACTTAATCTGTATATGTTTGATCATCAGGATCACTCTGATCACATCGTGCTGTATCACTGTTTAACTGATCAGAACAAATGTGTCTTGGTGCTGATTCTATAAATCTATTCCAAAGTATTGTAGAGAATTACTCTCAGAATTACAGAGGAATGATTTTAGAAATACTTCCTTGTAATGGCGACAGTTCTTGGCAGCAGTTTGACTGTAATCTGAGATATCATCTTCAGTGAAGAAAGCAGGGAGTGTCTGATGCTGTCTAAAAACTCAGATCAACATGACCGACATGTTTGTTTTGTAATGTTTTAACATTGAAACATAGCAGACGTGATGTGTGTAAAGGGCCTGCATGTCTGTAATGATACTGCTGTCAGAGACGCTCCAGTGGAGTCTCATGTCAGCTGGACTTTGTATTTGAAGCTGTTTGATGGAGCGTTGACTTTGCTGATGGGATGTTTGTGACAGCGTGAGATGTGTACATGTAGCGGTCCGTCGTTCAGTTCTATTATCAGTGTCTGAACTGCAACCGTGACTTAACATGACGGCAGCACTGATCAAGGTGTTCTGTACCTGTCCAAGTCAGAAATAGCAGACCAATCAGAATCCAGTACTTAGTAACAAAGACAGTGTTTCCTCTCATGCAGGCACATCATGTAAAATATACCTGTTTGTTTCTGGAGTCACAGTCGGCTGAGTCAATAGTAGATTGTTGATGTTGGTTTCCTTTGACATTGAGTCCATCGACATCAGTCCCAACCTGTGTTGCCATTTGATGTCTTGCTCTTTGAGAATGTAACTGATCATTTTTATCAACAATGTTTACATTTATTAACAATGTGCACCTTGGCCAAAACATAAATGAACTTCTCATTCTGTATTTAGAACCTGAACCCTCCTATGGTCTTCGTTTTACCCCCCCCCTTATTTTGGTGTTCGCGATCAAATTTGACCGGTCCTGTTTTAAGTGTTATTACATGAACACAAAAAACATTAATCATCACCAAATGCCATTGAACACCCTTTCAAACTGTACATATTGTATCAGACTACTGGCATGAAAAACTGCAGTACATATACAAAGAACAGACACTGAGCATGCATTGCGTGTGCCAGGTGTGATCCATGTGGGGGGATGGGCACATAAGGGGGGGAACACATCTAGAGTGTGTGTGTGTGTGGGTGTTTGTGTGTGTGTTTTATCTGATCCGGATGGTTACTAATTCCTTTTCTTGATGGCCGTCATTTTTGACCGGGAACACCATGGGTGTTCAATGAAAGTGTGATCAGCAATGTTATATGTTCAAATGTCTGATGTGAAGGATATAATAAAGCCTTAATGCAATCAAATGTAAAACTAAAAAGTTATGATTGATGAAAGTAGTGAATCGGTCAGATTTGAATCGAAGACAACAGGAGGGTTAAAACAGTTTGGGATGTTTGAAGGTAATGTACCTGCAGGAGTTTTGCTGTTCTCAGTTTGTATCTTTATAGCTTGTTTGAATTGTTATTGTGTAGAGTTTCCATCGGAGTTAAAGAATGGTTTTAGAAAGACTTCCTTGTAATGGTGCCAGCATATTTTGGCAGCAGTTTGATTGTAATCTGAGATATCATCATCAGCAGTGAAACATGCAGGCAGTTTCTGATCCGGTCCAACAGCTCCGATCAACGTGAACAACATGTTTCTTTTTTTAAAGTTCAACATAGGAGAGTAAACATAGCAGATGTGATATATCACCTTTGTGGTCTCTTCACAGTCACTGTGTGTAGAGGGTCTTCATGTCTTCACTGATACTGCAGTCAGAGACGCTCCAGTGGAGTCTCATGTTCGCTGGACTTTGTATCTGAAAATGTTTGATGGAGCGTTGAGTTTTCTGATGGGATGTTTGTGATAGCGTGAGATGTGTTAGTGGAGGCTCCGTCTTCTGTTCTAGTATCAGCGTCTGAACTGCAGCATCGTAGCTTAAAATGACGGCAGCACTGATCCAGGTGTTCAGAAACTGTCCAGGTCTGTTTAAATTGTATTTCCCATCAACCAGTCTCTAAATACAGCCAGAGCCCATTCCCTTTAAACTCTAGTGTTCTTCTTCTCTGTTTATTTACTTTAAAATATCATATTCTCAAAGTATTCATGGTGTTTACTGACAGTTCAAATGTCTTTAAACTAAGTTACACTGACCGGATCGATATGACAGCACAGGGTCCCTCGATCAGAGCATCCTTAGCAACTAACTACTAAAGAGAGATAACAGACCCACCAATCAGAATCCAGTATTTAACTTGGCCATTCAGAAAGTCACAAATTGTTGTAGAACAATGCGTTTGATGGAAAATGTTTACTAAAACTTCATCTAAAACAAATATTTCCATAAATAAATACTTAACTCACAATGTCCAACTTGGCCAATCAAATAACAACAACAACAATTCATTTTTGTTTATATCACTCAAAATGGTTTATCTTATTTGAAGCTAATGTATTTGTAAGGCTTCCTGTTGCCCTTTCTACTTAATGTTTACGATGTTTTTATTCAGAAATGTACTCTGTAGCACTTTGAGTTTTGTATATTAAAATGAAAAGTGTGATTTTAAGTAACATTGATTTATTGTGTTATTGGTGTAGGATCCATAGTTATAATTGTCTTGACTTTAACCTGGAAGAAATCCTAATAAAAGGACAGATCTGTGTCTTCAGGCGTCCGCAGAGAGGACGGAGATCAGTCCATACTGTGCCTCTGTGGGAAACTCTTCATCACAGCTACACTAGGAAGCTAATGAGATCAGTCAACTGTCAGAGTGAACATTTGTAAATTAGTGCTGAGCTTTATTTCATTGGATGATCAGTTACCACCATCTAGTGGACAGCTAGTAGAACTACACCATATCTCAAACTGACTGGTTTCTTGTGCTTGTTGGACAGGTTTCTTGTGACTCATGTGTTTTGATGCTCTGAAGTTATGAGGGAGTGACGGCGTCCTCAGATCAGATGCAGGCAGACACAGGACTGATGAGGAAGAGATGAGCAGAGTTTCTTCCACACATGCAGGGGTTTGACCTGAAGGGAATTCAGAAGGTGAGAATATGATTTAAATGCTTTTGGAAATTGGATAATTGGATAATTCCAGCAAAGAAAACCCTGCATCCTGTCTAGGACTCCAGAATACCAGGATGTTCAACTGTAGCTGGTTGCATTTTGTAGTTTGTAAACCAGCATGCTTTCCTGGCTATTCTGACCCACAATCCTTTGCAGTGCATAACAAGTGGGTAGTATGTCCCAATGTAATGCCTATTGCATGCAAGAGAACAAACTATGTAACTGCAGTGGTAGAACTTATGAAGAGTAAAAAGAAGATGTACATCATTCCCTAACCCTAACCCTAACCTCCACAGCAGATATGCCGGTCGTCCGTTGACTTCTCTCAGTCTTGATATTGCTGACACCCACCTTCAGATAGATAGCTTTCCGGGTGCTAAATTCCATCACATAACTTCGATTCTCAGTAAACTTCCCCCCATGTCACAACACCTCACAAGTCATAATATCAGTAGGACTCAATAATGGACTCTCAGACACTGGACTCTCATCTTCGATTAAACAGCTGCACGCCATGTGGAAACAGAGCACTCTCTGCTTTCCAAACGCCACCATCTACATCCCCATCATAAACCTTTCCAACAGTCTGACCGTCCCCCAGCAGACTGCACTCACCACACTCAACACCACCATAGCCTCCAAATACAACTTCATACCGGAAATAAACCCACTACTCTTCCATGTCACTTCACGTGACAACATCCACTGGACCCTGCAGACGGCCGAGATGTTACTCAGGTACTGGAAGCAGCATTTAAACTACTGAACGGGAATCATAACTGCATTACAACTCCCCACCGCTCAAATATAACCAACCTCTCTGCCGTTTTCCTCCCCCACGACCGCACAGCTGGAGCTACTGGAAAAAGGCTTATCATTCATTCCAACACCCAAACTCCCCACCCGACCGGAGATCAGGGCGGACCTCCACACCTTCCACAGGCGGATTAAGATCATGGACCACTTCCTGGGGAGCCAGGGGCGGGAGCCTGTTCTGTTCACCGGACCGTCCACCTGGGAACCACACACCCCAACATCAACACCTGAAATAACACAACTAATTAATAAAAATCTACTAGCACTCACACATTGGCGCCCCCTTCCACACAGCACACACAACATTAGCCAGGAACAATTACAAATTATTAAAACATTAGGTAACAGCCAACACATAGTCATCAAACCTGCAGATAAGGGGGGCCAAATAGTCATACAAGATAGGGACAATTATATATTGGAAGCACATAGGCAGTTAAATGACAACACATACTACAGATCACTGACGCACCCACTTCAACTGGAAACACAAACACTAGTTAGGGACATTACAGCAACACTTTACACTAACAAAATCATAAACAAAAAACAAAAACAATATCTGGATGGTCCGGGGGAGCCCAGGCCCCGCCTCTTCTACCTGCTCCCCAAGATCCACAAGCCTGTGGAGGCGTGGACGGTTCCCTCTGTGGTTCCGGTCGGCCGCCCCATCATCAGCGACTGCGGTTCAGAATCATACAATATAACGGAATACATAGATCATTTTATCAATCCCCTTTCAAAACTCCACCCCAGTTATCTCAGAGACACATATGATTTTGTCCACAAAATAAAAAACCTAGACATAGTATCCCTTTACACCAACATTGAGACCCCACTTGGCCTCACCGCAATTCAGCACTCCTTCAATAAAAACCCAGACCCATCCAGACCCGACAGCCAAATCATTCAGTTGCTCCACCTCACACTCACCCGCAATGACTTCATGTTTAACAATGACCACTACCTCCAGCTGTGCGGTTGTGCGATGGGCCGGAAATACGCGCCAGCCTACGCGGATATTTACCTGGCCCATTGGGAGGAAACGGTCTTTACTAAACTCCCCCTCAAACCCCTTCTGTACTTCCGGTACCTGGATGACATCTTTGGCCTCTGGCACCACACAGAACAGGACTTCCTCACCTTCTCAGACATCCTCAACACACATCACCCTAAAATAAAACTCAAACACCAGTTACATACACACACTGTGGAGTTCCTCGACACTGGGGTGTTTTTCCGCAGCTCCGGCGACCACAGCAAGACACTTGCCACCAAGGTCTTTTTTAAGGACACAGATCGCCACGCACTCCATAAAACCAGCTATCACCCTGGGCACACGTACAGAGGCCTGATCAAGTCCCAGCTGATCCGCTTCCACAGGATATGCACCCTCGCGGAGGATGTGGAGGAGGCTACCAGAATCCTCTTTAGTGCGCTGAGACCCAGGGGCTATTCGAGGCGCTTCCTTAGAAGCATTAAGGCGGAGGTCGGCCGCACCTTCATAGAGAAATACAAAGACATCTCCGCCCGGCCGTCCGGCCCTGCCCTGGTCCCCCTCATCACAACCTACTCCGGGAGCCTGTCCAGCCTCTTGGGCAAACTAAAGGCCAATTTTGAGGGGGCCAGGGGCGGCTGTGACGCGCTGCGGCCGTGCCGGCTGATCTCCGCCTACCGCCGTAATAAAAATCTCCAGGACCTTCTGGTCCATACAAAATGAAATAAAGGCATCAAAACTAGGGAGGCGCCTCGCGTCTCTGAGGTTGGTTTCGTTCGCCTCCCCCACGTTTTCAATCCCTTCTCTCGAGAGGGGAGCAACGTACGGCAGGCCTTGACACATAACACAAAAAACGCTATTTATGCAATTAGGTGCAAGGCCTGCCAGAGACTCTATGTGGGGGAGACGCGCAATGAGATCAGCCTCAGAATTAAACAACACCAACATAGAATTAGAGACGGGGACGGCACGAGCGTTTTATACAACCATTTTAAACTCCATGGCCTCCAGAGTGTGCAGTCAATGGGCCTGGAGAGCAGCAGCGGCTGGAGCACGGGCCAGAGGCGAGCGGCGGAGCGGAGGTGGATCCATCGCCTGGGCACCATTGACCCGGGCGGACTAAATGAAAAATATAATTGATGGGTCCGCCTCCCACCACTCAAACATGCTTTAACCTGTGTGATCTCCCCCCCCCCGGGGTCTCTCCCCTGCAGACGGGTGATTTGGGTTCCCTTCTCTGCGGGTGTGTCAGCCTGTTTTAATCCGCCCATGCCTGTGACATCCAGTTAATTATATACGATTTTACTAACCCGGCGTGCCTTCCTTTATTTTATTATTATCAGTTAATTTTAAGACTCCCTTTACTTTTTAAATTCATATTACTGGGGAGAATGTTTTAATTATTTATATTTGTGTCATTACACTTGTGTTTTAACTGCACTTACACTACCATGCACGGCTTTTACTAATAGAACTGGAATCACTTTTAAATTGGCCATTTTAGATCCCCCTCTCATTTAGGGTGCTTTATGGATTCCATTGGGACAAGCTCCGCACACGCACACACACGTCGATTCTTCGATACATGCACGCACGCACGCGCGCACACACACACACACACACACACACACACACACACACACACCACCCTCCACATCCTGGGACGGGGAGATCTGCTTTTTAGGCATACTCTGCCTCCGTTCCGTGGTCCGGCTCCGCTCTGCACTTTTTAACCATTCGTCTGAAACGGTCTCGTCCTCACGGAGCTTTCATGATGCTTTAAAAGGGTTTTTATAAGGTTTATGTTTACGGAGGTTTTTAATGTTTTTTTAAACACCTATCTACAGAGAGCCAGTGCACCGCCCTGCGCTCTTCCCCAACCTAACCCTAACCCTAACCTCCACAGCAGATATGCCGCTCGTCCGTTGACTTCTCTCAGTCTTGATATTGCTGATGAACACAGTTCATTGTAAATCTCCATAGATAAATACATTGTGTTTGATTTAGTATGAGCTCACTCAGACTCCCTTCTTGTTCAGTCCCAGATCCAGTGTGTGGCCGAGAGGAAGGAGCAGTAACGAGCATGTTGTTGTGTTTGTGTTTAGGTTCGACACCACAACAGATCCTCCAGGAATCTACAGAGGACCTTTGAGCCTGCCAACCTGCAAGATGGACACCACTGATCCAAAGTTATTATTCATCTTATCAGTATTAACATGTTCAAAAGTCAGCATCATGTTCAGCAGAGTGTCAGTGAACCTTTGCATTCATCATGTTTTGTTTCTATCAGGATCCACCATGAGAGACCAGACCCTCCTGGACCCAGCTGTGTGTCCATGAAGAGTGACTGGTCTATGCCTCTACCTCTAACGTTTGGAGATGGAGAGCATAGCGATGGACCAAGGTTTGAATTCAAGTTATTTTGTTGTTCGCTTTTAAAGCTTTATTATTTCTACCTCCTTCTCAGCTGCATTGTATTTGCTGCACATCGTAAAGGAGTTCTTGAAGCAAAGAACTGAACCACAAGCAGAACACAGCAGAGCTTCAAACTGATGTCAGACACTGAATATGTATTGCACTTCTGACCACTTCTAGTCCGGTTTGTTTATCAAAGCTACTTCCTGTCCCGTCTGCTTTTCAGTGATGTCTCTCTTTCTGTCAGCGCAGCCTGAATTTTATATGTTGCTGATTTACCTTATTGAGTGTTTCTTTAATGCATTGTTAGGTGCTCTTTGGTGTCTTGAAAGGCTCCTCCAAATATAAAATGTATTGTTATTATTATTTATGAGTCAGATGTGTACTCTCTGACTCATGGCATATATCGAGTCCTATCAGTATCTGAAGGAGAGAATGTTTACAACCTTTCTTTGTGCATATTAAGAAGTAAGAAAGGGGTCCTCTCTTAACCCAGCTGATGAAGAGAGTGGACCCGAACACCCTGTATGTAATGTAAATGTGTAGGGGGGGGGGTACAGTGGGTTCATTGAAATGTGCTCTGATACATGCTCTTCACAGAAAATGAGCTAAGGCCATTGAGTCTGAGTTTGAAAAGACAATTTATCATATCATTTTTCTTAGCTAATTAATGAAAACGGGTCCCACGGATCTGAACACCATACAAGGGTTAATGATACTGCAGTCAGAGACGCTCCAGTGGAGTCTCAGGTCAGCTGGACTTTGGATCTGAAATCCTCTCCTCTCCAAGTCAGTTCCTTGTGGGTGTTCTTCAACACGTTGTGACAACCTAACGCCTATATGTTCAACATACTGTTGTCTGGGTGAATGTGGGGGCTGTGCAGCACGTGTTGGGGTCCCTGCATCCTGTCTAGGACTCCAGAATACCAGGATGTTCAACTGCAGCTGGTTGCATTTTGTAGTTTGTAAACCAGCATGCTTTCCTGGCTATTCTGACCCACAATCCTTTGCAGTGCATAACAAGTGGGTAGTATGTCCCAATGTAATGCCTATTGCATGCAAGAGAACAAACTCTGTAACTGCAGTGGCAGAACTTATGAAGAGGAAAAAGAAGAAGTATATCATTCCCTAACCCTAACCCTAGTCAATGGACAATATAATTGATGGGGTCCGCCTCCCACCACTCAAACATGTTTTAACCTGTGTGATCTCCCCCCCCCCGGGGTCTCTCCCCTGTCACATTGATCAGTTGATCAAAAACGGCTACCCTTTGGAATCTTTTAAACGTACCCGACCTCGATTTGAATGGTTTCTGTTTTTCTGTGACATCCAGTTAATTATATACGATGTTACTAACCCGGTGTGCCTTCCTTTATTTTATTATTATTAGTTAATTTTAACACTCCCTTTACTTTTTAAATTAATATTACTGGGGAGAATGTTTTAATTATTTATATTTGTATCATTGCACTTGTGTTTTAACTGCACTTACACTACCATGCACGGCTTTTACTAATAGAACTGGAGTCACTTTTAAATTGGCCATTTTAGATCCCCCTCTCATTTAGGGTGCTTTATGGATTCCATTGGGACAGGCTCCGCACACGCACACACACGTAGATACATCGATACACGCACGCACACGCACACACACGCGCACACACACACACACACACACCACCCTCCACATCCTGGGACGGGGAGATCTGCTTTTTAGGCATACTCTGCCGCCGTTCCGTGGTCCGGCTCCGCTCTGCACTTTTTAACCATTCGTCTGAAACGGTCTCGTCCTCACGGAGCTTTCATGATGCTTTAAAAGGGTTTTTATAAGGTTTATGTTTACGGAGGTTTTGAATGTTTTTTAAAACACCTATCTACCGAGAGCCAGTGCACCGCCCTGCGCTCTTCCCCAACCTAACCCTAACCCTAACCTCTACAGCAGATATGCCGCTCGTCCGTTGACTTCTCTCAGTCTTGATATTGCTGATGAACACACTTCATTGTAAATCTCCATAGATAAATACATTGTGTTTGATTTAGTATGAGCTCACTCAGACTCCCTTCTTGTTCAGTCCCAGATCCAGTGTGTGGCGGAGAGGAAGGAGCAGTAACGAGCATGTTGTTGTGTTTGTGTTTAGGTTCGACACCACAACAGATCCTCCAGGAATCTACAGAGGACGTTTGAGCCTGCCAACCTGCAAGATGGACACCACTGATCCAAAGTTATTATTCATCTTATCAGTATTAACATGTTCAAAAGTCAGCATCATGTTCAGCAGAGTGTCAGTGAACCTTTGCATTCATCATGTTTTTGATTCTATCAGGATCCACCATGAGGGACCAGACTCTCCTGGACCTGGACCCAGCTGTGTGTCCATGAAGAGGGAAAACTCTATGCCTCGACCTATTGATTTTAAAGATGGAGAGCATGATGATAGTCCAGAGTAAGAATTAAAGCAAAAAGTCATTCTTCTTTTTCTTTATTAAAACGCTTGAAATTCAACATAATTATCTACAAAGTTGTATCTTCTGAACTTTCATCAGTGATTGTGTTTCTATCAGGATCCACCGTGAGAGACCAGACTCTCCTGGATCCAGCTGTGTGTCCATGAAGAGTGAATGGTCTATGCCTCACCTCCATCGTTTAAAGATGGAGAGCATAGCGATGGACTAAGGTATTCAAGTTATTTTTGTTGTTCGCTTTTAAATCTTTTGAATTTCTACATCCTTCTCAGCTGCATTGTATTTGCTGCACATCGTAAAGGAGTTCTTGAAGCAAAGAACTGAACCACAAGCAGAACACAGCAGAGCTTCAAACTGATGTCAGACACTGAAGATTTATTGCACTTCTGACAGTCTGACACAATCAGCACATTCAGACTGTCCTGTTCGGATCAGCCTGCTCACTTTAGTCCGGTTTGTTTATCAACAACACACTCTCACTCCCTAAGCGTCCAATAGCGACGTTTGGTCAGTGTCCGTGGCGTCCAATTGTGACGCTCCTTGGCTCCTTCAGCGTCATAAAGGGACGCAAATAGCTTTCAACTGATTGCAATGTATTCCCATCTGCGTCGGGATTTGACGCTCATGGAAGCACGGCATTCGTTTGTGTCGGCTGCCCTTAAAAGTAATGTGAGCGTCCATTCCCAGGAGTAAAGGATGGCAGAAGCCACTACACTACCCAGAATCCCCAGCTATCGTTTGGACTACGCCATGTGCTCTGTTTGATAAACCCCATGATAGTCCTCAAGCTCTGTGTTTGGAGAGTGTGCTCCGAGGGTTAAGCCGATTCTCGAACAGCACTTGAAATGGGATGGAACCACGGCAGACTGTCCAAAACTGGATTTGAACGGGTCCACCGCGTTTCCCCCCTCCCCCACCCCGTCCCCAGAACTACACATGCTGGCTATTCTGTTTCGCAACATGTTCTCTATGGCACGTCTCTACTGGGAGTTGTAGTTTTAAAAGACGTTTTCGTATTTCCCATAATAAGAAGTTGCCAGTATTAAACTGTGTACATCCCTGGAGGTTTAGGGGACAGGAAACACTCACATTTAAAACATATAATTAATAAATGGGTGAAAATTGCTTGTGCCCATAATGGGCAGCATTAATATATATACACACATGCCAGCTAAGGTCAGAAGAGCTTTATTTAATAGCTGGTCGTATGTGTGTGACCCCTGTGATAACATTACATTACATTAATTGATAAGCCTGAAACATGCACTTGTCAAGGTTCAGAGGCACATTTTGCAAATATGGCAGTAGCCATCGATCAGCTTAAGATAAGATATACTTTATTGATCCCAAGTTGGAACATTTGCGTTACATCAGCATGTGTAACAGTTAAATATGCAGTTGTGTTTATTTGAAAATCATTTAGTATAATCACACAAATTCTGTGTTTTATATTCAACAATTCTGTGTTCTTTATTTATTGATTGTTCAATACCTGACAAGGCCGGAGATGAAATATCTACATACATCTTATAAGAGTATAATACATTATGTATAATATCAGTTAAAATAAGTGCTTCAACATAGTTAACATTGCTGGAGGTATGCACAAATATTGATAGATGTCTTGTAATGCACTATTGAGGAACCTGCAACCCAAGTTTTTCATTCAGTGCAGAATTACACCACAATTGTGTAGGCCTATATGATATGTCAATAAACCTTAGAACATCTTGAAATCTTGAACGGGATGTGCAAAATAGTCATTACATACAGTCTTTAATTAACAATTAGTAGAGAATAACGAGTAATGAACATACTGTATAGGGATCGTATTAATATCTAATAATAAAAATAATAATTAAATTCAATAACAAGCTTTAACCACCAGGTGTCCCTTTATATCAGCTGTGCACCTTTATGGTGTAAATACAGCCTATCTACCAATTGGATCAAATATAAAAGTCAGCCGAATTAGTGTTGATACTGCAAGGAGACGTATTGTGTGAAAAGAAATGTAAGATGTTGTTTAATGGCTGATATATTTATGATCCACGTCACGTTTCCAGTTCCTCACCTTTGTCTTCTCATCAGGGCTCTATAAATACAGAACTACGGCAGATATGTAATATGTAATGCAGCCGAACCGTGTATTACAATGCCGTTATGTGATGACTTTCAAAGAGAAAAGCAAGCACACTCGGAATAAAGTATTTTTATATTTTTTTTAAATGTTTTGGGTCTGTTTCCGGTATTTGTTAATGACGATGTGCTCTGAGATGTGAGACTGGAATTGCACAGGGGGGAAATAACGTAGGCTATCTTTAGATGCGGATTTTGTTAAACTAATATGTTTAGGCTGTGGACCAACACTATACATTGACGGGGAAGGGGGTAGCAATAAAGATAACACCATTAAACAGTTACACAACATAACAGAAATAATATCGATAGCAGCGTCCCTAGCAACCACCTTGGTAACAATGAAAACGTTGCGATTTCCTGAAGTAATCTTCGTAATAACTAGCAAACTAAAGATCATGTGCATCCACTGCACACATCATCTGAAATAACAACTCATATTTCTCGCATCAAATGACATCAAAACGCATTTTAATGGCCAAACTAACTTTAAAATAGCCATTTTCTACCGAGAATAAAACGAATTTCGGCCATGTTTTCTTTTTCTGCAGAGAGAAATTTGAAGATCACGTGACATAGACGCCAGCCATCGGAATGAATGGTGAAAAAAACGGGGTTTGTCAAACAGAGCACATAGTGTAGTCCAAACGATAGCTGGGGATTCTGGGTAGTGTAGTGTATTCTGCCATCCTTTACTCAGAAAAAATATTTGTTTCTCCGAATCAAAGGGGAAAAATACAAAAGCATTGCACACAATTTAAACCAATCAATGTTGTGTAATTAACAAGAATAAGCTGGTGTTTTTTAGTCGATGAGTAGTGCAGATATCACTGTAAAAGCAATCGACAGTAAGGGAATACTTACTTCCGGGTGTACAATTCTCCGTTATCCAATGGGAATGGATGCTCACATTGCCTTTAAGGGCAGCCGACATAAACGAATGCCGTGCTTCCATGAGCGTCAAATCCCGACGCAGATGCATACATACATTGCAATCAGTTGAAAGCTATTTGCGTCCCTTTATGACGCTGAAGGAGCCTAGGAGCGTCACAATTGGACGCCACGGATACTGACCAAACGTCGCTATTGGACGCTTAGGGAGTGAGAGTGTGTTGTTATCAAAGCTACTTCCTGTCCAGTCTGCTTTTCAGTGATGTCTCTCTTTCTGTCAGCGCAGCCTGAATTTTATATGTTGCTGATTTACCTTATTGAGTGTTTCTTTAATGCATTGTTAGGTGCTCTTTGGTGTCTTGAAAGGCTCCTCCAAATATACAAATGTATTGTTATTATTATTTATGAGTCAGATGTGTACTCTCTGACTCATGGCATATATTGAGTCCTATCAGTATCTGAAGGAGAGAATGTTTACAACCTTTCTTTGTGCATATTAAGAAGTAAGAAAGGGGTCATCTCTTAACCCAGCTGATGAATTTTAGCTGAGGTTGAAGCGAGGTTTCTTTTTCAGAAACAAGTCCTGTTTCTCGCTTGAGGCAAAGGAAAAGCCTCTGTGATCTTTTGACCTGTGCTGGACTATGGTGATCTGATCTATATGAATGCACCTGCCCATTACCTGATCAAGTTAGATGCCACCTATCACAGCGCACTGAGATTTGCTACTATGTGTAGAGCACTTGCTCATCACTGTACCCTGTATGCCAAGGCAGGTCTGCCTTTACTTACTGTTCGGAGGCTCAGGATCACTTGTTCTGTATCACCGTTTAAATGGACAGGACTAATGTTTCCTGATGCTGATGCTATAAATCTATTCTATAGTATTGTGGAGAGTTTCCCTCAGAGTTAAAGAAGAATGGTTTTAGAAAGACTTCCTTGTAATGATGCCAGCAGCTTTTGGCAGCAGTTTGATTGTAATCTGAGATATCATCATCAGCAGTGAAAAATGCAGGGAGTGTCTGATCGGGTCCAACAGCTCCGATCAACGTGACTCACATGTTTAAAAAAGAAAAAGTTCAACATAGGAGAGTAAACATAGCAGATGTGATATATCACCTTTGTGGTCTCTTCACAGTCACTGTGTGTAGAGGGTCTTCATGTCTTCACTGATACTGCAGTCAGAGACGCTCCAGTGGAGTCTCATGTTCGCTGGACTTTGTATCTGAAACTGTTTGATGGAGCGTTGAGTTTTCTGGTGGGGTGTTTGTGATAGCGTGAGATGTGTTAGTGGAGGGTCCGTCTTCTGTTCTAGTATCAGCGTCTGAACTGCAGCATCGTAGCTTAAAATGACGGCAGCACTGATCCAGGTGTTCAGTAACTGTCCAGGTCTGTTTAAATTGTATTTCCCATCAACCAGTCTCTAAATACAGCCAGAGCCCATTCCCTTTAAACTCTAGTGTTCTTCTTCTCTGTTTATTTACTTTAAAATATCATATTCTCAAAGTATTCATGGTGTTTACTCACAGTTCAAATGTTTTTAAACTAAGTTACACTGACCAGATCGATTTGACTGCACAGGGTCCCTCGATCAGAGCATCTTTAGCAACTAACTACTAAACAGAGATAACAGACCCACCAATCAGAATCCAGGATTTAACGTGGCCATTCAGAAAGGCCAGTTCTATCATCTGACGGTATGAGCAGAACGTACTTGATATCTGCTGTTGTCACTGCAATGTGTGTGAGACACGACTATTTGGCCAAGACGCTGCAGGCGGCTCTGTTGTTGTTTCTGACGTTGGTTTCCAGGGGAATTCCACGGTGATCAGTCCTGTTGTTTATTATCATTTGATGTCTCGTGTTTTTGAAAGTTTGACTGATAATATTTAAGCGTGAATATCAGAAGATGTAGGTCACAAATCGTTGTAGAACAATGAGTGTAATCAAAAAGGTTCACTAAAACTTCATCCAAAAATTATTTGTTCGTAAATAAATACTTAAAATTGCAATTTCCAACTTGGCCAATCAAAATAAATATCTATTCTAAAGTATTGTGGAGAATGTTTTTCAAGAAAGACTTCCTTGTAAAGGTGCCAGATTCTGGCAGCAGTTTGATGTAATCTGAGTAAGCATCCTTAGTGCTGGGAGGAAGTGTAAGAACCGGACTGGCGGCTCGGATCAACGGGACTGAGGTGTCTTCATTTCTTTATTTCTGAAGCGTACACACACCAGGCAGGTTATAAAGCATCCTTTGAGGTCTCTCCACAGTCACTGTGTGTAGAGGGCCTTCATGTCTTTAATGATACTGCAGTCAGAGACGCTCCAGTGGAGTCTCAGGTCAGCTGGACTGTGGATCTGAAATCCTCTCCAAGTCAGTTCCTTGTGGGTGTTCTTCAACATGTTGTGACAACCTAACACCTATATGTTCAACATACTGTTGTCTGGGTGAATGTGGGGGCTGTGCAGCACGGGTTGGGGTCCCTGCATCCTGTCTAGGACTCCAGAATACCAGGATGTTCGACTGCAGCTGGTTGCATTTTGTAGTTTGTAAACCAGCATGCTTTTCTGGCTATTCTGACCCACAATCCTTTGCAGTGCATAAAAAGTGGGTCATAATGTAATGCCTATTGCATGCAAGAGAACACACCTTGTAACTACAGTGGCAGAATTTATGAAGAGGAACAATAAAAAGTACATAATTTCCTAACCCTAACCCCCCTTTAAAACCATCATGGCTTACAATATATATATCTTGGTACGTGCAGCCCTTAATAAGAAGATCACCAAAGTGTCAAACCTGGACACTCACTTTACGCACCTTAAATTCCTCGCCGGCATGGTCCCGGGCCAGGGTGCTCCGATCTGGCGTTTGTTTACCCTTCTATCAACAAACCTTGTATATGCTGTTACCTGCAAACACTGTTCAAAGTGTGAAACGGGAGCAACGTTAAAACAAAGACTATATCAACACCTGTACCAGATCAAGAAAATGAATACCAATACATTACACTCACGTTATCCAACACACCATCTCCAATCTGTTAATCTCGGGCCTCGAGTCAAACCCCTCTTGGTCATTTGGCCAAAGGACAGCAGCAGAGAGAAGGTGGATCTGGAGACTCTCCTCCAGGTATTTTTTCAAACGCTTTTTTCCAGGTTCGTTACTGGGTAAAACAAAGATGATGCGGGTCGGGTCGCGGGTATTGCATAATAAATATATTAAAATAATTATAATTTAGTTTAATGTTTAAATCCTCAGACCTCTCCCCCGCGGGACTGCGCATAATCATAACCTCTCCAGCGCATCAGTCTGCTGCTGAGTGCGCCACATTCAAAATGGCTGAGGTGAAGCTCTTAGCGGACAATACAGCATTTTCAATAACACTTCCTCAAGAGCGAAATCCAACGTCTGGAGGCTTTTGGTTCCTAGATGAGGAAAGAACCAACATCCCACGCTTTTTGAGACAAATATGCAACTGCGTGTGTTGATTGCACGTTTTCACTGCTGATATATAGGGTCGGGGTCGGGTTGCGGAACTAATTGGCAATATATGCGGGTAGCGGGGCGGGTTCGGTATTGCACGTCGCAGGTGCGGGGCGGGAGCGGGTCTTGAAAATCAGACCCATGCAGGACTCTGACCTTGGTATCAATTTCAGCCCTTTTCCTTTCTCATCCTGCCTACTCCCCCTTATTCCCTTAAACTCCTTAAATCTCAAATCCCATTCACCTTACTCCTATCTTCTTACCTAACTATAGGCTATTCCCTTCCCTCCTATCGAAACATTCACTCTTCCCTCCCTTCAGGCAATCCTTCCCTCATATCTAAACATTCACTCTTCACCTAAACCCCCAAAACCCCCCCCCCTAAAAAACCTCTCCTGCCCTTCACTATTATGTTTGCCCCTTCTAATTAGTTCTCTAGGTTAAAATAAAACCCGATAATAATAGCAGCATTGGTCTTATTCTATTAAACTAACCAGATATGAAAGATGTCCCGTGCCTCACCCCTGTCACCACAAGATGGTGACAGGTGATCTCTAATTTCTTACCTAACCTCCACAGCAGATATGCCGCTTGTCCGTTGACTTCTCTCAGTCTTGATATTGCTGTTAAACACAGTTCATTGTAAATCTCTGTAGATAAATACATTGTGTTTGATTTAGTATGAGCTCACTCAGACTCCCTTCTTGGTCATTCCCAGATCCAGTGTGTGACAGAGACACCTTTGCATTGATTATGTTTTTGATTCTATCAGGATCCCCCATGAGAGACCAGACTCTCCTGGATCCAGCTCTGATTCCACGGAGAGTGAATCGACTCGACCTCCATCGTTTGAAGATGGAGAGCATAGTGATGGACCAAGGTATGAATTACAGTTATTTTTGTTGCTCGCTTTTGAAACTTTAAGCAGCTTTGCCTTCACTTACTGTACGGAGGCTCAGTCATTGGTACATGTTCATATGTAAAGCCATGCTGGGTAAACTCCCATCTTACATCTGCTCTCTGATCACACAGAGAGTTGCAGGTAGCTATTGCCTGAGATCATGATGTGGTTTTGTTACATATGCCAAGAGCAAGGACTGACCTAGGTACGAAAGCTCGTATGTGCGCAGCTCCTCTTGATTGGAACAGTCTACACAAATATTTGAAAATGAGCAAATTGGTTCCACTGCATGTTTTTAAAGCTTGGTGCAATGCTATTTGATACTGTTGGAACTTGTCAAGGTCTCTAGGTATGTGAATGCAGCCCTGTACATATGATGTCCTTTTGTGTTATCTGTTGTTCTATGTTCATGTTGTAACCTACTTGCTGCCATGACGGGCAGGTCTCCCTTGAAAAAGAGATCAATGATCTCAATGGGACCACCTGGTTAAATAAAGGCTTGAATGAATGAAGAGAGCCTCAGGAAACAGTCGCCAGCACATCTTCATACAAAGGGCGCCCAAACCCCAAGGCCCAATAACTGCTGACAGTGCAGACTATCAGGTTCAATTCTCTATTACACTTTTATCAGTGATTGTGTTTCTATCAGGATCCACCATCTGAGACCAGTCCACCGCACACTACATTATTCTGAAATGGTATTATACTTAGAAAAATGAAATGACATCTTTTGTCCGGTTTCGAGGAGGATCTTCAAACACATCACATGTAGCTCTTAGATTCTGTATTTGTTTTAAAACCCTCCTCTAAAGGAACTGCTTGTCTAATTCAGGCCTATAAAATAAATGCAATTGTGAATTGGCCACAAATCTCTGTTCCGGGATCCGGTCCTTTAACGGTTCTCTTATCGGTTCTTTTGAGAACAAAAAAGGTCAATTAACTAAACAATTAACTAAACAATGTGAACTTACAGAACTGTTAAAATCGAATAAAAAACAAGTATTTACTGCAGTAACACAGTGGCACAGAGCAACACAGGTGGCTGAACATTACGGGACATAATGTGTTGTTGTTTAGACAAATCGCTTGTGTTACCGCCCTTACTAAACTCTTATCGCACTTTTGGCAACGAGCATTGTCCACATCGAGACGGGTAAAGTTTAACCACACCTTGTAACGCTGCCATTTCCGCCATGTGTGTGTGTGTGTGTGTGTGAGTGTGTGTGTGTGTGTGTGTGTGTGTGCGTGCGTGTTGCATGCATGTAGCAGCTGTATGTATGTAAACTGCCCCGCCCCTTCACACACAGACATAGTCTTATTGCATGTTAGAAACAAGTTGGCGACACTAAGACCGCAATCCAGGAAATATAAGGAAAGGAGACAAGGAAGGAGAAAAGGATGCGCTGAAGGAGGGCAAAAGGAAGGGTTCAGATATAGATATCATCAGGCCCGGTTCCAGAACAAAATGACTCAGGGTGCATCTGAGATTAGAGAGGGTGCAGTGGTAAAGTGCTATTTTTATAAGTGTGGAGTGGACCTAACACCCTCTAGAGGGGTCCTCACCTCCTCTAGGAGGGTCCTCACCTCCTCTAGGGGGATCCTCACCTCCTCTAGGAGGGTCCTCACCTCCTCTAGGGGGATCCTCACCTCCTCTAGGAGGGTCCTCACCTCCTCTTGGGGGGTCCTCACCCCCTCTAGGGGGGTCCTCACCTCCTCTGGGGCATGCTCCCCCGGGAAGATTTGTTTTTTTAAATATTGAAGTTAAAAGCATCAATCTGGTGCACTTTGAGAGCAACATGAAGAGATCTATGGAGATTAGAGAAGGTGCAGTGGTGCAGGATCCACCATGAGAGACCAGACTCTCCTGGACTGGCCCAGCTGTGTGTCCATGAAGAGTGACTCGTCTATGCCTCTACCTATAACGTTTAAAGATGGAGAGCATAGCGATGGACCAAGGTATGAATTCAAGTTATTTTTGTTGTTCGCTTTTTAAAGCTTTATTATTTCTACCTCCTTCTCAGCTGCATTGTATTTGCTGCACATCGTAAAGGAGTTCTTGAAGCAAAGAACTGAACCACAAGCAGAACACAGCAGAGCTTCAAACTGATGTCAGACACTGAAGATGTATTGCACTTCTGACAGTCTGACACAATCAGCTCATTCAGACTGTCCTGTTCGGATCAGCCTGCTCACTTTAGTCCGGTTTGTTTATCAAAGCTACTTCCTGTCCCGTCTGCTTTTCAGTGATGTCTCTCTTTCTGTCAGCGCAGCCTGCATTTTATATGTTGCTGATTTTACCTTATTGAGTGTTTCTTTAATGCATTGTTAGGTGCTCTTTGGTGTCTTGAAAGGCTCCTCCAAATATAAAATGTATTGTTATTATTATTTATGAGTCAGATGTGTACTCTCTGACTCATGGCATATATCGAGTCCTATCAGTATCTGAAGGAGAGAATGTTTACAACCTTTCTTTGTGCATTAGAAGTAGAAAGGGGTCCTATCTTAAGCCAGCTGACGAAGAGAGTGGACCCGAACACCCTGTATGTAATGTAAATGTGTAGTACAGTGGGTTCATTGAAATGTGTTCTGATACATGCTCTTCACAGAAAATGAGCTAAGGCCATTGAGTGTGAGTTTGAAAAGATAATTTATCATATCATTTTTCTTTAGTTAAATAATGAAAACGGGTCCCACGGGATCTGAACACCATACAAGGGTTAATGATACTGCAGTCAGAGACGCTCCAGTGGAGTCTCAGGTCAGCTGGACTTTGGATCTGAAATCCTCTCCAAGTCAGTTCATTGTGGGTGTTCTTCAACACATCGTCACAACCTCACACCTATATGCTCAACATACTGTTGGCTGGGTGAATGTGGGGGCTGTGCAGCACGTGTTGGGGTCCCTGCATCCTGTCCAGGACTCCAGAATACCAGGATGTTCAACTGCAGCTGGTTGCATTTTGTAGTTTGTAAAGGCCCTGTCACACTGTCCCGAAATTGACACCCGATGGACACACGATAAAGGAAATGTTCAAATTCGGCTCTGATCGTAGCAACATCGGGCCATTTGTGAGGGCATCTTAAGCCATCGTATGACCGCCGGTGGAGTTTCTCAGGCTCCGGCAGCAACTTCATGAGCGGCAACTTCGTAAGGCACTCGTGAGGGCATCTTGTCAAATCGTGTCATCTTCGTGTTATCATCGGTGCATTCACCCTCACTCTGATCGGGGCGAATGCCCGATGGCACCGATGATAACAAGATGCCCTCACGATGGCCTCACGATGGCCTTACGAAGGGCAACATTGACACACGAATTCAACACGAAAATGAACCTTCGCAAGGTCCTTCGGCAATTCTTTGGCATGCCAAAGATTTTGCCACCGCTCACGAAGTTGCTGCCGGAGCCTGAGAAACTCCACCGGCGATCATACGAAGGCTTAAGATGCCCTCACGAATGGCCCGATGTGCTACGATCACAGCCGAATTTGAACATTTCCTTTATCGTGTGTCCATCGGTTGTTTTATTGCAAAATCATGTAAACATATTATGTAAATAACTCAATTTGTGTTACTGTGAAACTAAAAAGGATATAATATATTATTTTGAAGGAGAGTTGACAGGAAGTTGTTGCTGCTATGGAAACAACATTACGGAGAAAACGTAATATTTTCTACATATAAAGACGGAGAAAGTAAAGAACAAAGTCTGAAAATATCAGTACAGTATCATTGTGTAGTGACAGTGTTTTGACAGAGCCTGAGAAACTCCACCGGCGGTCATACGATGGCTTAAGATGCCCACACGAATGGCCCGATGTTGCTACGATCAGAGCCGAATTTGAACATTTCCTTTATCGTGTGTCCATCGGGTGTCAATTTCGGGACAGTGTGACAGGGCCTTTAACCAGCTTGCTTTCCTGGCTGTTCTGACCCACAATCCTTTGCAGTGGATACAAAGTGGGTAGTATGTCCCAATGTAATGCCTATTGCATGCAAGAGAACAAACTCTGTAACTGCAGTGGCAGAATTTATGAAGAGGAAAAATAAAAGTATATCATTCCCTTATCTTAATGGTGTTCATATTTATGTTTTTATTACTTCTTACATGTTTTATCATTTTAAATGTATTTATGTGTATGTTTTTTATCTGATAATGATCAAGGCCACATGAGGAGGGACGCTTTTATTTGTTTATTTATATTTATTTTAAATTATTTTATTACCTGGAGGCCGGGAAACCACCCGCGGGGGGAACTCTTCACCTACATGCCACCCTTTTCGATTTGAATGGATTCTGTTTTTCAGTGACATCCAGTTCATTATCTACGATGTTTCACTAACCCGGTGTGCCTTCCTTTATTTTATTATTATGAGTTAATTTTAAGACTCCCTTTACTTTTTAAATTCATATTACTGGGGAGAATGTTTTAATTATTTATATTTGTATCATTGCACTTGTGTTTTAACTGCACTTACACTACCATGCACGGCTTTTACTAATAGAACTGGATTCACTTTTAAATTGGCCATTTTAGATCCCCCTCTTTTAGGGTGTTTTAGGATCCATGGGACAAGCTCCGCACACGCACACACACGAGATACATCGACACGCACGCACACGCACACACACACACACACACACACACACACACACAAACCACCCTCCACATCCTGGGACGGGGGAGATCTGCTTTTTAGGCATACTCTGCCTCCGTTCCGTGGTCCGGCTCCGCTCTGCACTTTTTAACCATTCGTCTGAAACGGTCTCGTCCTCACGGAGCTTTCATGATGCTTTAAAAGGGTTTTTATAAGGTTTATGTTTACGGAGGTTTTTAATGTTTTTTTAAACACCTATCTACAGAGAGCCAGTGCACCAGTAGGGATCCCCGGAGCCCTGCGCTCTTCCCCAACCTAACCCTAACCCTAACCCTAACCTCCACAGCAGATATGCCGCTCGTCCGTTGACTTCTCTCAGTCTTGATATTGCTGATGAACACACTTCATTGTAAATCTCCATAGATAAATACATTGTGTTTGATTTAGTATGAGCTCACTCAGACTCCCTTCTTGTTCAGTCCCAGATCCAGTGTGTGGCCGAGAGGAAGGAGCAGTAATGAGCATGTTGTTGTGTTTGTGTTTAGGTTCGACACCACAACAGATCCTCCAGGAATCTACAGAGGACCTTTGAGCCTGCCAACCTGCAAGATGGACACCACTGATCCAAAGTTATTATTCATCTTATCAGTATTAACATGTTCAAAAGTCAGCATCATGTTCAGCAGAGTGTCAGTGAACCTTTGCATTCATCATGTTTTGTTTCTATCAGGATCCACCATGAGGGACCAGACTCTCCTGGACCTGGACCCAGCTGTGTGTCCATGAAGAGTGACTGGTCTATGCCTCACCTCTTACGTTTAAAGATGGAGAGCATAGCGATGGACCAAGGTATGAATTCAAGTTATTTTCGTTGTTCCCTTTTTAAAGCTTTATAATTTCTACCTCCTTCTCAGCTGCATTGTATTTGCTGCACATCGTAAAGGAGTTCTTGAAGCAAAGAACTGAACCACAAGCAGAACACAGCAGAGCTTCAAACTGATGTCAGACACTGAAGATGTTTTGCACTTCTGACAGTCTGACACAATCAGCTCATTCAGACTGTCCTGTTCGGATCAGCCTGCTCACTTTAGTCCGGTTTGTTTATCAAAGCTACTTCCTGTCCCGTCTGCTTTTCAGTGATGTCTCTCTTTCTGTCAGCGCAGCCTGAATTTTATATGTTGCTGTTTTACCTTGTTGAGTGTTTCTTTAATGCATTGTTAGGTGCTCTTTGGTGTCTTGAAAGGCTCTTCCAAATATAAAATGTATTGTTATTATTATTTATGAGTCAGATGTGTACTCTCTGACTCATGGCATATATCGAGTCCTATCAGTATCTGAAGGACAGAATGTTTACAACCTTTCTTTGTGCATATTAAGAAGTAAGAAAGGGGTCATCTCTTAACCCAGCTGATGAATTTTAGCTGAGGTTGAAGCGAGGTTTCTTTTTCAGAAACAAGTCCTGTTTCTCGCTTGAGGCAAAGGAAAAGCCTCTGTGATCTTTTGACCTGTGCTGGACTATGGTGATCTGATCTATATGAATGCACCTGCCCATTACCTGAACAAGTTAGATGCCACCTATCACAGCGCACTGAGATTTGCTACTATGTGTAGAGCACTTGCTCATCACTGTACCCTGTATGCCAAGGCAGGTCTGCCTTCACTTACTGTTCGGAGGCTCAGGATCACTTGTTCTGTACCACTGTTTAAGTGGACAGGACTAACGTTTTCTGATGCTGATGCTATAAATCTATTCTAAAGTATTGTGGAGAGTTTCCATCAGAGTTAAAGAAGAATGGTTTTAGAAAGACTTCCTTGTAATGGTGCCAGCAGCTTTTGGCAGCAGTTTGATTGTAATCTGAGATATCATCATCAGCAGTGAAAAATGCAGGCAGTTTCTGATCCGGTCCAACAGCTCCGATCAACGTGACTGACATGTTTAAAAAAAGAAAAAGTTCAACATAGGAGAGTAAACATAGCAGATGTGATATAACCTCTTTGTGGTCTCTTCACATTCACTGCAGTCAGAGACGCTCCAGTGGAGTCTCAGGTCAGCTGGACTTTGTATCTGAAATCCTCTCCAAGTCAGTTCATTGTGGGTGTTCTTCAACACGTTGTGACAACCTAACGCCTATATGCTCAACATACTGTTGTCTGGGTGAATGTGGGGGCTGTGCAGCACGGGTTGGGGTCCCTGCATCCTGTCTAGGACTCCAGAATACCAGGATGTTCGACTGCAGCTGGTTGCATTTTGTAGTTTGTAAACCAGCATGCTTTTCTGGCTATTCTGACCCACAAGCCTTTGCAGTGGATAAAAAGTGGGTCATAATGTAATGCCTATTGCCTGCAAGAGAACACACCTTGTAACTACAGTGGCAGAATTTATGAAGAGGAACAATAAAAAGTACATCATTTCCTAACCCTAACCCCCCTTTAAAACCATCATGGCGTACAATATATATATATCTTGGTACGTGCAGCCCTTAATAAGAAGATCACCAAACCTTCAAACCTGGACACTCACTTTACGCACCTTAAATTCCTCGCCGGCATGGTCCCGGGCCAGGGTGCTCCGATCTGGCGTTTGTTTACCCTTCTATCAAAAAACCTTGTATATGCTGTTACCTGCAAACACTGTTCAAAGTGTGAAACGGGAGCAACGTTAAAACAAAGACTATATCAACACCTGTACCAGATCAAGAAAATGAATACCAATAAATTACACTCACGTTATCCAACACACCATCTCCAATCTGTTAATCTCGGGCCTCGAGTCAAACCCCTCTTGGTCATTTGGCCAAAGGAGAGCAGCAGAGAGAAGGTGGATCTGGAGACTCTCCTCCAGGTATTTTTTCAAACGCTTTTTTCCAGGTTCGGTTCTGGGTAAAACAAAGATGATGCGGGTCGGGTCGCGGGTATTGCATAATAAATATATTAAAATAATTATAATTTAGTTTAATGTTTAAATCCTCAGACCTCTCCCCCGCGGGACTGCGCATAATCATAACCTCTCCAGCGCATCAGTCTGCTGCTGAGTGCGCCACATTCAAAATGGCTGAAGTGAAGCTCTTAGCGGACAATACAGCATTTTCAATAACACTTCCTAAAGAGCGAAATCCAACGTCTGGAGGCTTTTGGTTCCTAGATGGAGGAAAGAACCAACATCCCACGCTTTTTGAGACAAATATGCAACTGCGTGTGTTGATTGCACGTTTTCACTGCTGATATATGCGGGTTCGGGTCGGGTTGCGGAACTAATTGGCAATATATGCGGGTAGCGGGGCGGGTTCGGTATTGCACGTCGCAGGTGCGGGGCGGGAGCAGGTCTTGAAAATCAGACCCATGCAGGACTCTGACCTTGGTATCAATTTCAGCCCTTTTTCTTTCTCCTCCTGCCTACTCCCCCTTATTCCCTTAAACTCCTTAAATCTCAAATCCCATTCTCCTTACTCCTATCTTCTTTCCTAACTATAGGCTATTCCCTTCCCTCCTATCTAAACATTCACTCTTCCCTCCCTTCAGGCAATCCTTCCCTCATATCTAAACATTCACTCTTCACCTAAACCCCCAAACCCCCCCCCCTAAAAAACCTCTCCTGCCCTTCACTATTATGTTTGCCCCTTCTAATTAGTTCTCTAGGTTAAAATAAAACCCGATAATAATAGCAGCATTGGTCTTATTCTATTAAACTAACCAGATATGAAAGATGTCCCGTGCCTCACCCCTGTCACCACAAGATGGTGACAGGTGACCTCTAATTTCTTACCTAACCTCCACAGCAGATATGCCGCTCATCCGTAGACTTCTCTCAGTCTTGATATTGCTGATGAACACAGTTCATTGTAAATCTCCGTAGATAAATACATTGTGTTTGATTTAGTATGAGCTCACTCAGACTCCCTTCTTGGTCATTCCCAGATCCAGTGTGTGACAGAGACACCTTTGCATTGATTATGTTTTTGATTCTATCAGGATCCCCCATGAGAGACCAGACTCTCCTGGATCCAGCTGTGTGTCCATGAAGAGTGAATCGACTCGACCTCCATCGTTTGAAGATGGAGAGCATAGTGATGGACCAAGGTATGAATTAAAGTTATTTTTGTTGCTCGCTTTTGAAACTTTAAGCAGCTTTGCCTTCACTTACTGTACGGAGGCTCAGTCATTGGTACATGTTCATATGTAAAGCCATGCTGGGTAAACTCCCATCTTACATCTGCTCTGATCACACAGAGAGTTGCAGGTAGCTATTGCCTGAGATCATGATGTGGTTTTGTTACATATGCCAAGAGCAAGGACTGACCTAGGTACGAAAGCTCGTATGTGCGCAGCTCCTCTTGCTTGGAACAGTCTTCAAAAATATTTGAAAATGAGCAAATTGGTTCCACTGCATGTTTTTAAAGCTTGGTGCAATGCTATTTGATACTGTTGGAACTTGTCAATGTCTCTAGGTATGTGAATGCAGCCCTGTACATATGATGTCCTTTTGTGTTATCTGTTGTTTTATGTTCATGTTGTAACCTACTTGCTGCCATGTTGGGCAGGTCTCCCTTGAAAAAGAGATCAATGATCTCAATGGGACCACCTGGTTAAATAAAGGCTTGAATGAAT
Organism: Champsocephalus esox; assembly: GCA_036324585.1. NCBI lineage: Eukaryota > Metazoa > Chordata > Actinopteri > Perciformes > Channichthyidae > Champsocephalus > Champsocephalus esox. The sequence goes on from CM070482.1 coordinate 23,143,201, forward strand.
GAAGAGAGCCTCAGGAAACAGTCGCCAGCAAATCTTCATACAAAAGGGCGCCCAAACCCCTAGGCCCAATAACTGCTGACAGTGCAGACTATCAGGTTCAATTCTCTATTACACTTTTATCAGTGATTGTGTTTCTATCAGGATCCACCATCTGAGACCAGTCCACCGCACACTACATTATTCTGAAATGGTATTATACTTAGAAAAATGAAATGACATCTTTTGTCCGGTTTCAAGGAGGATCTTCAAACACATCACATGTAGCTCTTAGATTCTGTATTTGTTTTAAAACCCTCCTCTTCTTTGCTCCACAGAGTTCATCAGCAGAGATCAGAGGGTCCTGGTGGTCAGTCTGCCCAGCAGCATCAAACTCACCTGGAATCCATATTGATGGTGAGTGTGTGGCTCCCTCCAGTTAAAGACAAAGGAACAATATATTGAGTAAATAACTGTTTCACCCAGACCGCACCAACCCGTGAGAGCTGGGGTTAGAAGGAGAGCTGGGTTAGAAGGAGAGCTGGGGTTAGAAGGAGAGCTGGGGTTAGAAGGAGAGCTGGGGTTGGAAGGAGAGCTGGGGTTAGAAGGAGAGCTGGGGTTAGAAGGAGAGCTGGGTTAGAAGGAGAGCTGGGGTTAGAAGGAGAGCTGGGTTAGAAGGAGAGCTGGGGTTAGAAGGAGAGATGGGGTTAGAAGGAGAGCTGGGGTTAGAAGGAGAGCTGGGGTTAGAAGGAGAGCTGGGGTTAGAAGGAGAGCTGGGTTAGAAGGAGAGCTGGGGTTAGAAGGAGAGCTGGGGTTAGAAGGAGAGCTGGGGTTAGAAGGAGAGCTGGGGTTAGAAGGAGAGCTGGGGTTAGAAGGAGAGCTGGGTTAGAAGGAGAGCTGGGGTTAGAAGGAGAGCTGGGGTTAGAAGGAGAGCTGGGGTTAGAAGGAGAAATGGGGTTAGAAGGAGAGCTGGGGTTAGAAGGAGAGATGGGGTTAGAAGGAGATCTGGGGTTAGAAGGAGAGCTGGGGTTAGAAGGAGAGCTGGGGTTAGAAGGAGAGCTGGGTTAGAAGGAGAGCTGGGGTTAGAAGGAGAGCTGGGGTTAGAAGGAGAGCTGGGGTTAGAAGGAGAGCTGGGGTTAGAAGGAGAGCTGGGGTTAGAAGGAGAGCTGGGGTTAGAAGGAGAGCTGGGTTAGAAGGAGAGCTGGGGTTAGAAGGAGAGCTGGGGTTAGAAGGAGAGCTGGGGTTAGAAGGAGAAATGGGGTTAGAAGGAGAGCTGGGGTTAGAAGGAGAGATGGGGTTAGAAGGAGATCTGGGTTAGAAGGAGAGCTGGGGTTAGAAGGAGAGCTGGGGTTAGAAGGAGAGCTGGGGTTAGAAGGAGAGCTGGGGTTAGAAGGAGAGCTGGGGTTAGAAGGAGAGCTGGGGATAGAAAGAGAGCTGGGGTTAGAAGGAGAGCTGGGTTAGAAGGAGAGCTGGGGTTAGAAGGAGATCTGGGGTTAGAAGGAGTGAAGTAAAAATAAACACAGAATGAAATGCATGTTTTTCAATTACCTATTCATGCCTCTAAAAGCTGTTCAATAGAGAGAGCTGACACATGTATACCATTAGTATGCTAACACACAAACACACACACCCTTCACAGCTTAACCCAACCCGGTATCACGGCAAGACGTGAAAATGTCACGTTGGTCCACACTGGGAGACGTCAGGAGGACACGGTTTCACCCCCTCAAAACGTCACGCAGTTACACAGGATTGTTAACATGGCCCAGCATTGGAGAAATACCGGATGTTGACGAGCGAGCCTCTATCACGACATTTGGTTCACTATAACACAACTCTTTGTGGAGAATACGAAGATTTGTTCAGGTCTCGCCAGGAAAATGTATGTACAGTATACTACGTATGTTACTAAAGAGGTTTTAGATTGGCCAGTGTCCATGTGAAGTTATCGACATCTCTCGCCGTGAAAACAGTATTTCCGGTGTCTGCGTTTCTATAGTAACGTGGTTGCTAGGGACGCAGCTCTCGCTCCATACACCCGGAAATGAGTAATCTCGTCACTGTCGATTGATTTCACAGTGATATCTGCAGTACTCATCAACTAAAAAACACCAGTGAGTCCTTGCTCATTACACAACATTCATTGGTTTACATCGGTTACAATGCTCTTGTGTTTTTCCCTTTCAATTCTGACGGACACATTTATTTTTTCAGCGTTTTGGACAGCCAGAAACATCTAATTACCCATAATCCTCAGTCATCATTAAAGCTCGGTGATTGGATGTTTTAGCCGCAATCAGGGGCGGACTGGGACACAAATTCAGCCCGGGACGTTCAGACGCACCGGCCCACACACCGACCCACGCGTGCGGACCACCCTTGTAGCCTACAGATAAATTATATGTCTATGCTCATATACTGTACACTGGCTAGATTCCCCGGGGTCAAGCCATAACTGCAGCTGTCTCACTTTCCTTAGGGTCAACTGCATGAGAAGAACATCAGCAATCAATTAGATTACCAATATTATATCAATATCAAAATTCAGAAAGGAACTGCTTGTCTAATTCAGGCCTATAAAATAAATGCAATTGTGAATTGGCCACAAATCTCTGTTCCGGGATCCGGTCCTTTAACGGTACCCTTATCGGTTCTTTTGAGAACAAAAAAGGTCAATTAACTAAACAATTGATAAATAATGTGAATTTACAGAACTGTTAAAATCGAATAAAAAACAAGTATTTACTGCAGTAACACAGTGGCACAGAGCAACACAGGTGGCTGAACATTACGGGACATAATGTGTTGTTGTTTAGACAAATCGCTTGTGTTACCGCCCTTACTAAACTCTTATCGCACTTTTGGCAACGAGCATTGTCCACATCGAGACGGGTAACGTTCACACACAGACATAGTCTTATTGCATGTTAGAAACGAGTTGGCGACACTAAGACTGCAATACAGGAAATATAAGGAAAGGAGACAAGGAAGGAGAAAAGGATGCGCCGAAGGAGGGCAAAAGGAAAGGTTCAGATGTAGATATCAATATAATGTTTAGCAATAATAGATTTGTCATATATTTTTGAAATGTCTCCAGTACCGATAAAAAGACCGATAACGTCGGAGCTTAACGGTACCACACTTTAATAATTAATACCGGGGCCCGGAACCCATCCCTAATCACACATGACAAAGAAGGAAACGTGAAGCGTTCGCAAGCAACAATGGCGGACACGGACAATTTGCGAATGAGTCCTGCCTTTTGTAAGCTGAATTTGTCAATCATTGGCCGATAAATATGGGCACAAAACGTCACTTGTCCGTCGGACACGTCAATGGAAAGATGTACTTGTCCGATATTGTAAATAACACGTCCCGGACGATCGGACGTGTGCTTTTTCACACATTGGATATGGTGTTTATGCAATATGAAATCTGAAAACATAAATAAAAAAAAATAATACTTTATTCCGAGTGTGCTTGCATTTAATTATATTAATTTGTTACGAACAGTGAAGCATCAAGTCACACCTCGGTGCTGGATACCAATTGGTCAAAGTTCCTTTCTCGCGTTACAACGTATTTATCTCCTATTTAGAGGAAGTTAGCCGTTACTCCGAGGGTCAGAGCCGTCTCCATGTCTGATTCACGCTACATGTTATTCTGTTCCAGCTGCTGGAGGACCACATCGTCACTTTTGTGAAGAGCGAGCTGAAGAAGATCCAGACAGTCCTGACTTCAGATTACCCAGAATGCTTAGAGAGTCAGAGGGAGGACGAGGTGTTGGACGGTGAGGATGAAGAGCAGAGGAGCAGCAGAGAGGCCTTTCTGAACATCTCACTGCACTTCCTGAGGAGCATGGAGCAGGAGGAGCTGGCTGACCGTCTGCAGAGCAGTAAGAGGGTTCAACACTTTCAACACGATGGAGAGGAGGTGGAGGAAAGATGGGAGGAGTTTCACTTTATACAACTTTGTCTTTAATCAGTGCATACGCTTATGGTTAGTACGGTACTAAAACATTCATTAAGGAAGCAACAATAAGGAGAACAAAACGTGCGCGTAAATATTTGTTTTCTGGGTATATTACTAATAAACGAGCTAAACAGTTAACTATGATGATATAAAACTCGTGAACGTTAATGTTCACCATTCATCTGGAAACCTTAACGCGCTAAAAATAGCGCAAATGAATCACTTTACCAAATGTGATGTATTTTGTTGACAGCTGACTGACATCTTACTTACTTTTTAATCACATTTCTTGTTTGTCCATTCAGGAACTGCTGCTGCAGTCTGCAAACGTAAACTTAAATCCACCCTGAAGGAGAGGTTCCAGTGTGTGTTTGAGGGCATTGCTAAAGCAGGAAACCCAACCCTTCTGAACCAGATCTACACAGAGCTCTACATCACAGAGGGGGGGTCTGCAGAGGTCAATGCTGAACATGAGGTCAGACAGATTGAAACAGCATCCAGGAAACCAGACAGACCAGAAACAACCATCAGACAAGAAGACCTCTTCAAAGCCTCACCTGGAAGAGATGCACCAATCAGAGCAGTGCTGACAAAGGGCGTGGCTGGCATTGGGAAGACAGTCTTAACACAGAAGTTCACTCTGGACTGGGCTGAAGGCAAAGCCCACCAGGACATCCAGTTCATATTTCCATTCACCTTCAGAGAGCTGAACGTGGTGAGAGAGAACAAGTACAGCTTGGTGGAACTCGTTCATCACTTCTTCCCTGAAACCAGAGACGCAGGAATCTGCAGGTTCGATCAGTTCCCGGTCGTGTTCATCTTTGACGGTCTGGATGAGTGTCGACTTCCTCTGGACTTCCTCAACACTGAGGTCCTGACTGATGTCACAGAGTCCACCTCAGTGGATCGGCTGCTGACAAACCTCATCAGGGGGAAGCTGCTTCCCTCTGCTCGCCTCTGGATAACCACACGACCTGCAGCAGCCAATCAGATCCCTCCTGAGTGTGTGGACATGGTGACAGAGGTCCGAGGGTTCACTGACCCACAGAAGGAGGAGTACTTCAGGAAGAGATTCAGAGATCAGGAGCAGGCCGGCACCATCATCTCCCACATCAAGACCTCACGAAGCCTCCACATCATGTGCCACATCCCAGTCTTCTGCTGGATCTCTGCTTCAGTTCTGGAGGAGGTGTTGAAAACCAGAGAGGGGGGAGAGCTGCCCAAGACCCTGACTGAGATGTACATCCACTTCCTGGTGGTTCAGTCCAAAGTGAAGAACATCAAGTATGATGGAGGAGCTGAGACAGATCCACACTGGAGTCCAGAGAGCAGGAAGATGATGGAGTCTCTGGGGAAACTGGCTTTTGAGCAGCTGCAGAAAGGCAACCTGATCTTCTACGAGTCCGACCTGACAGAGTGTGGCATCGATATCAGAGCAGCCTCAGTGTACTCAGGAGTGTTCACACAGGTCTTCAGAGAGGAGAGAGGACTGTACCAGGACCAGGTGTTCTGCTTCGTCCACCTGAGCGTTCAGGAGTTTCTGGCTGCTCTTCATGTCCATCTGACCTTCATCACTCTGGAGTCAACCTGCTGGCAGAAGAACAACCCTCCTACCGATGGACTAAAGATTACGAGGGCAAATTAATACGTTTCTACCAGAGTGCTGTGGACCAAAGCCTTACAGAGTCCCAACGGACACCTGGACTTGTTCCTCCGCTTCCTCCTGGGTCTTTCTCTGCAGACCAATCAGACTCTCCTACGAGGCCTGCTGACACAAACAAAAGGTCGTCTAGACAATAATCAACAACAGTCCAGTACATGAAGAAGAAGATGGATGAGGATCTGTCTCCAGAGAGAAGCATCAACCTGTTCCACTGTCTGAATGAACTGAATGATCGTTCTCTAGTGGAGCAGATCCAACAGTCCCTGAGTTCAGGAAGTCTCTCCACAGATAGTCTGTCTCCTGCTCAGTGGTCAGCTCTGGTCTTCATCTTACTGTCATCAGGAGAAGATCTGGACGTGTTTGACCTGAAGAAATACTCTGCTTCAGAGGAGGCTCTTCTGAGGCTGCTGCCAGTGGTCAAAGCCTCCAGGAAAGCCATGTAGGTGGAGGATAAAAGGGAATACAAACATGATTGAACTTGTTGTGTCATAGATGAGAAATAATACTTCATTTTTTGTATTTATTTTTAATAATCCTCCTTCAGGCTGAGTGGCTGTAAGCTGTCAGAGAGAAGCTGTGAAGCTCTGTCCTCAGTCCTCAGCTCCCAGTCCTCTAGTCTGAGAGAGCTGGACCTGAGTCACAACGACCTGCAGGATTCAGGAGTGAAGAACCTGTGTGCTGGACTGCAGAGTCCACTCTGTGAGCTGGAGACTCTCAGGTAGGTGTAACATAGTTTAAAGTCAGGGTCCTCTAAGCTCTCTTTTTCATGTATTACTTGTTTTTTGGTCTGATGAAAATCCTCCTTCAGGCTGAGCGGCTGTGAGCTGTCAGAGAGAAGCTGTGCAGCTCTGTCCTCAGTCCTCAGCTCCCAGTCCTCTAGTCTGAGAGAGCTGGACCTGAGTCACAACGACCTGCAGGATTCAGGAGTGAAGAACCTGTGTGCTGGACTGGAGAGTCCACACTGTGAGCTGGAGACTCTCAGGTCAGGATTCTGCAATTTATTTTAAGTTTATCCCTTACGATCTCATTGGCTTAATATATTTAATTATTAAAATTACTTATTAAAGAGCCTCTTTGGACTAAGGGGACCAATATTCAAGGGTTTTTGAGTTTTCACTACTCGAGACTTTCAGGTTAGATGAGAAGATTATTCATTTTTTACACAGTAATTATTAATGCTGTTCTTAAAGGTGACATGTCATGCTTTTCCGGTTATGACCCGTCCCCTTGTTGTTATGAAGGTTTTTATGCATGCAAACGGTCTGCAGAGTCAAAACCCTCAAAGTACACCCTGTAGCGAGTAAAACTCTAACACAGAGAAGACCTCCCCAAAACGCCTCGTTGGAGATACGTCACTGTCTATTTGATTCTTCCGGGGACATCATGATGTCATGTCGTCCCCGGAACGAAATGGACCAATCCGTGGAGCCGTTACGTTACATCGCGAGCCGTTACGTTAAGCCCCCGCTGATTGGTCCAAATTGACCAATCCACGGACTTCCTCACCCACTCAGTGCAGCTCTGTTGATCTCTCCTCCCTGGCTGCAGGCTGATAACAGACCGTTGGGATCGCAGGGCAAAATCCACTCTGCAGACCCATTCTCACAGCGTCTATCAACCTTTTGCTTACTCAATATCAAGCCACACTTATTGTTTTTACTTCGGCTGTGAGTTTGTGTGTGCTCAGGGTGAGTTTGGCTGTGTATCGCTAAACGAGGAAACAACACCTCCACGGAGCTCAGCGCGATTCACAACATCCCACCAATCGGAGCACACTGGGCTCACAGGGAGGGGCTGGAGCTAACTCACTTAGTTTACAGAGGTGCTGTTTGAGAAACCAATGTGCACAGTATACATCTATTCCAGTAGACCTCAACAATGGAATTATGATCAGTGGAAATGGCCATGACATCTGACCTTTAACTATTTATTTAAATGATGACGCCCCAATGGGACTATATAACGTTTTTACTTCACAAGATTTATTCCATGTCACTCTGAAAAGCTTATTTAAATAGTGTGTGTAGGACTGGATTGGTAACACTTTACGCCATCAGTAAAAGACAGTGATCCATTGTGTGTGTGTGTGTGTGTGTGTGTGTGTGTGTGTGTGTGTGTGTGTGTGTGTGTGTGTGTGTGTGTGTGTGTGTGTGTGTGTGTGTGTGTGTTTTCAGTCTCTCAGGTTGTCTGGTCACAAAGGAAGGCTGTGCGTCTCTGATCTCGGCTCTGGTCTCCAACCCCTCCCACCTGAGAGAGCTGGACCTGAGCTTCAATCATCCAGGAGACTCAGGAGTGAAGCTGCTGTCTGTTCTACTGGAGGATCCACTCTGGAGACTGGACACTCTCAGGTATGGACAAACCTCACTCTCTATCTCAATGTTCTACTTTGGTCCTGATTGTTAAATCTCAACAATTCCTGAATATTTTGAGATACATTTAAGCTCAGACATGAATCATAATTAGTTTCATTTATAGAGATCTGTTTACTTTAATGATATCATCACCAGAAGGTTTAAACCTGTGTAGTTTAGGAGAAACAACGTTTGATAACATGTGTAACACATGAGAACACCTGTTCCTCCTCACCCTATAAGATGCAATCATTCAGATTCAAACCAGAGACCATCTCGCTGGATCCCTCAATAAGAACGTAACAATGGGGGCCAATGGCCCTTTCACCCTCCTTGCTCCGATTCAACCCATCTTCACATTCATTTAGACTTTTCAATAATAACATCAATCATCCCTTTCTGCCAAGAGAAACACCGTTTAGCTTATTGTATTCTCTGATAACTAAATGATGCCTTAATATGACGTTTGAAAAGTTCACAGTCCTTTAACTGATGTGTGAAATGTCCGTGATCATTCAGACCGTTTCTTCCTCCAGGACCGACCATGGTGGAGAGAAGTGGTTAACACCTGGTGTGAGGAAATGTAAGTGTGGATTTAGGGTGATTATGATGACAAAACAGTCAGTTGAGATGTGTATTCATTATCACAGTACTGACAAGATTATATATATTATCACATCTATACAAATACATATAATAAACAGCGCCTGGACAAACACAAAGAATAAAGCCTTCTCATGTGTCTGATAATAAACAGATGCTGTGTTTATATCCCCTCCATCAGATGCCTGTGAACTCACACTGGACCCAAACACAGCAAACAGAAAACTCAAACTGTCTGACTGCAACAGGGAGGTGACACGTGTGAGAAAGAAGCAGAAATATCCTGATCATCCAGAGAGATTTGTCTCCTGGCCTCAGCTGATGTGTCGAGAAGCTCTGACTGGTCTCTGCTACTGGGAGGTCGAGTGGAGAGGAGAGGTTTCTATATCAGTGACTTACAGAGGAATCAGCAGGAGAGGAAACAGAGAGGACTCTGTGTTTGGAGGGAACGATCAGTCCTGGTCTCTCAAGTGCTCTGATGGAGAGTTTTCTGTCAGACACAATAAAACAGTCCTGCCTCTCCCCCCCTCCTCCCTCTCCTCCTCCTCCCTCCTCCCCCTCCTCCTCCTCCTCCCCCTCCTCCTCCTCCTCCTCCCCCTCTGGTAGAGTAGCAGTGTATCTGGATCATCCTGCTGGCTCTCTCTCCTTCTACAGAGTCTCCTCTGACACACTGACCCACCTCCACACCTTCAGAACCACATTCACTGAACCTCTGTATGCTGGGTTTGGGCTCTGGTCACTTGACTCCTCAGTGTCTCTGTGTCCTCTGTAGGAGGAGACCACTTCCTGTCCTGTTGTAATGTCTCTGGTCTCGGGGGACATTACATGAGTGTAGCAAGAGGTATCTTCCGGTCGTGTGGTTAACATGTTGGTAGTGACGCGGCTACACTTTGGTTGTGCCTTTACAGGAGAAGCAGCATGTCGTTATAATGCTCCGTATATCAGCAGAATCTCCCAGTAATCAAGTGTCTCACACTTTTTAATAAATGTTTGTTCAATGTATTAAAATGTGTTTTTAAATGTGTCTTTTGCTCGTTGTCGTAAGTATTGTGATGTGTTTGTGAAGCCCTTTGAATTGCCTTGTTGATGTGTGCTGTATAGATACACTTTCTCTTTCTGGCAGAAATGTTTCTTTCCTTTGTGAAATGGTGAAATCATGTTCTCTGGGCTGAACTCTGTGTGTACAAACTGCTGTGACATATGTGCAGTTTAATAAAGCTTTCTTTAGAGCAGCATCTAATAGCTCCTAATACTCTCTGTAATAATCGTTATTGAGTTCAATAAAGGTTTGAAGACAAACATATGATGATCCCATGACTCAATACATTTATTTTGCACCCAACATGTTTTCAAAAGTGTTTATAGTTGTAAATTGATACAAAGATCTTCCCTAACGTAGAAACACTAAGAAGTGCTTGATTGCTCACTGAGAGGCAGGAAGTTAGAGCACATGAACTGCATGGTAAATGGATATATAAAGATATTTTCCAGTGTTTGCCAACCAGCTTGACTGGATAGCCGTACATTGAGAAAGCCCATTCTCACTAGATAGTATTTTCCCCTCAAAGCCGCAGATCTTAGGGGGAATGTATCAATGTGATTGGTGCCAGGCCTACACATCGAAGTAGTCTCACAACATAGTATACTCCCCTCAAAGCTGTATTGCAGGAACAAGTTAATTGAGGCCTGTCCTGAACAGCACAGAATGGCTCTTTAGGGCGGGTCCCAGGCCTACACATAGCATTCTCACTAGATAGTATATTCCCCTCAAAGCCACAGTGCTTGAGTGCCGGTCATTGTGTCACATTTCTGACTTCTGTTATGATATTTGGTCAAAGTGCCTAAAACGGACTTTGATGAGCCTCTTAGGCTTTGTGCTCTCCTTGCAAATTATTTATATTTTCAACCAAATCGAATATAGTGGAATTTCGCAGATGTATAAAATAGTGTAAAAAAACTAAAGACTGAAGAACAAGTCCTAACTTCAGTAAATGTATTTGTAAAAACTACATTTTTTTTTGCTGACCTGCTGTATGGTGTTCAACAAATGAAAAACACAATCTGGTAAAAGGATTTTATTTCAAAACTGAAGCTGCTCAGAGAGATGGAGGTGATCTGTTTTAACAGAGAAGAAACAACAAAAAGGCTCTTATGGACAGAGTTCAAACAAATCTGCAGTCAGCTGAGGTGTTAAGACCCATCGGCCTTCTGGGAAACGGAGTCCACTCGGAGCTCAGTCATCTCCTCCACACAGACTCAGCAGAGCCTCTGTAGTACTGATCGCGTCAGGCTCCTGATCAGCCTATCGGTGTTGCGTCGCTGCACATTATCCCTAACATTATCCCTTACATACCTCCAGAGACCAGTTGGGACTTATGTAACAACCATGCTGGGGGATCTCCAGGTAACAATTGTATCCGAGCCAGAGTGCACTAAGAGGAATACGTTCATCCAGGGTATGTGGGCTAAAGTATTGTTAGAAGCCGTGTCAGTTAGTTAGACCAAGGTCTGTCAATCATTTCCGTGTCCGGGCCGGGTGAGGTCATGCCTGTCTTGAGTCAAATTAAGCCACAGGCTCCACTCCTGGTGGTGCGTTATTATTAGAAGCAGTGTCAGTTAGAAGATGGTCTCTGTCAATCCTTTCCGTGTCCGGGCTGGGTGAGGTTTCCTGTGTTGAGTCAAATTAAGCCGCAGGCTCCACTCCTGGTGGTGCGCTTCTGTCAATTGCTTTACATTTCAGGTTGCTTTCATCTTCAGCTTCAGCTTCCGCAGGACCAATTGCTCATATCAGAGCTTAAGGCTGGACAAGCTGTAGAGAAACACCCGGGCTGGACCAGGCCGTTACCCCTTTGAGACAAGCATATGTGGTTACGCAGGATCAAATAGGTATCCTGTGATGAAGTAGGGTCGACCCTATATCATGTGAAGCCACTGAACACTGGTCCCTGGGGGAACCAGTGCCCGGAGCAGGGCCAATTGCTGAATGTCGCAGCCGACGAAGGCCGCTATGCAACAGTGGAGGGTTTGAGAAACACAGTGTTTGCCGGGCGCACCGCGGCGGAGGTGGGGAGGTTCCATTCCGGAACATCCACCCCGCTGCGGGACCCGTGATGGGACCCCTGAGTCAGACGGTTTGTCTTGGTCACACTTCATATCGGTCGGCCCGGGAGGGTACGGACACTCAGGGTTACCCCCAAGTTGCACACCCTCCCGGCCATCAGAGTCGAACCCGCAGTTCGGAGGAACTGACCGCCAGAGCACTGGCACGAGGCCGGGCCGGCGGAGGCCCTCTGATGGCGGGTCGCGGTTGCCATTCAATCAATGAGAAATCAGAAAAAAGTCTGAGTTAACTTTTTGGAGATCCATAGAAAAGGGGTGAAAATGAAAAAATGTATCCGAAAATAGTGCCTCATAATGCGGGTAGAGTCCCCTGTCAACTCCCCTCACTTTCCTCCAGAGGCAGAAAATGTCAAAGTTAACTTTTTGGAGATCCATAGAAAAGGGGTGAAAAGTGATACAAAATGTGTCCGAAAATAGTGCATGATAATGCGGGTCGAGTCCCCTGGTAACTCCCCTTACATTCTTCCAGAGACCAGTTCAAAAACTTAAAGTTTGGTAAGAACCAGGGGGGGTCTCCGGCAACAAATGTATCCGAGCCAGAGTGCACATGGAGCGGATGCATTCCTACATGAAGTGAGACAATTTCGTGCACACAGTAGTCTGAAAATTGATAAATTAATTTTTTTGACGGAGAAGGGAGGCTTGGTTTCGCCTCTCCGTTGTAAGTTGCAACGGGGGAGTGGAAAAGTGTCCGGGGCTTGTGTCATTCCGGGCATGTTATTTTCAAGCCACACGTTTCTGGTCCAGAAACACTTTCAGAACATTTTGGGGGCATCCTCAGAACATCATTAGAGCCATTTCTCCCGCATCGACGCAGCGTCCCACAGCAGCTAGACCGGCATCTCTTATCCAACCATATAGGTCCTCGGCCGCGTCGTCATCCCAAGCGTACCACGCTTACTTCCGCAACAATCGAAACGACGTCAGACAAGCACACGCTTAAGTCAGCTGCTTTAATCCGACTCTTTTGGGGGCCCGTAATCAGCCCACGCAGATCATGCCGGAGACGGAACCCCCAATCTGAGTCTCCCACTGCACGGACCACAGCTCGTCCTCCCCAGATCATCCCTCCACCCCCCTCATATCATTCACATGTTACTTCAATAAACGTACAAACGTCACATTGCTGTGGTGTGGTTCCTGCTAGTGGATAAGTATTTGAACCCTGGGAAAAGTGGTGTGAATAGAGGCAAAAGCGCACCCAGAGAGAAGCAGGCAAAACATCACTTTTTAACCCAGGAATAAGGGGCTGAAACGCGGGCTGAAGTGGTGTGAATAGAGGGAGAGGGACCCACTGTACACACACGCAAATGTTACCTAGAAAAAGTCTTCTAAACATGGGTGCATTAATGTTAAAATTCGGAGAAACGTTTTAAATTCAGACAGACACATCCAGGGTATCACGAATCTTATGTTATGTCACGTTTTTTGTTTTGTATGTCTAGGTTTGGATTTATTTTGCTGTTCGTTCTCCCTGTCATGTTTTCCTCCTTGTGTATTTTCTGGTCCCTCTCCCTGTGTTTTTCCTCCCTGTCGTTAGTTTCCCTGGTGTGTCTAGTTATCTGATTGTGTTCACCTGTGGCCCTTGTGTTTTCTCCTCCCCTGCCCGGCTGTTTCTCGTCTTGTGATTACCCCTCCCTGTATTTAGTCTTGTCTATTCCCGTGTTCAGTGTTGGTTCGTCTTTTGTTGGTGACTGAGTTCACCGGGGAGTTTTGTCCGAGTTTTATTCATATCCTTGAAATAAAGGTATTATCAGTTTTATTCTGCATTTGGGTCCTGCCTGCTTCACTCTACCGTAACACAGGGGGAGAATATACAATGTTTACCCCCAAATAGTGTTGCAAACACTGGTAGATTAATGTCAACATTCGGGGAAATGTTTAATTAAAATGTTTACACACATCACAGGTCCATCAAACTGGTATATTTGCAATATGTACCCCGTTAGAACACACGCAAAATGTTTGGGGCTCGTTCGCCCTTGTTTAACATATTAACCTATTTATCAGCCATAATATCATTGTTTTCAGACTTAAAAACTGTTTTATAAAAAAAAAGTGAATTGTGTTGGAGCTCCATCTATTGAATTTGAACGTATTACACTTGTGTACAAATTACACGCATTAAGCCATTTTGTCAGTGTTAACGTTAATTTTGTCCATTTGACGCCATTTCCCCTTCAAGAGTCAGAGAAAGTCTGAGTTAACTTTTTGGAGAACCATAAAAAAGGGCTAAAAGTGATGTATCCGAAAATAGTGCATCATAATGCAGAATCCCCCTCAAACCCCCCTTACATTCCTCCAGAGACCAGTTCAACAACGTAAAGTTTGGTAAAACCAGGCTGGGGGGTCTCCAGGCAACAAATGTATCCGAGCCAGAGTGCACATGGAGCGGATACATTCCTCCATGAAATCGCAAAGCCGTTTTTTTTCTGAGTCCTCTCAAAAACCGGGTTTCCGATTTGTGCAGATGGTAGCTTGAAAATGATGAATGCATTTTTTTGAAGGAGAAGGTTTTCCGCTCTCCGTTGTAAGTTGCAACGGAGAAGTGGAAAAGTTCCAGGGCTTCGGCCCGAAGCCCCGACAGGTTTGAGCTTTTTTCGAAAAAAAAATTAAACTTCATCTTTGATTATTTTAAGATATAATTGACCGTTTTCTTTACTTTTTTCTTCTTTCCACGTCTGGGGGCGCATGACAGGCCGCCTATGAGCTCCCAAATTCGGCTTGGAACCTCCAGAGTTGTGGGCTCAGCTCCATAAACTTTAAAACACGTTTATAGCCCAAAAATATATAATACAAATACATTTAAATAGTAAAAGGTACAATTGTGCTCCGAATTAGTGAATACAAATCATTTCATGGAAAAAGTGTTAAACACCTGATTAAAGCATATGCAGGACCCCAGTGAGCTCCAGACTATGTGCAATGTGTTAGGGGACCATATAATGATAAAATAAATCATTTAAATTAAAAAATAATGATTACAAATAATTTTTAGGGGGACAACTGTGGAGAGAGCCTGAAAATGACTCTCCAGCACCCCGGAGAAGCAGGGTGTGAGACCCACAGAGCGCACCCAGAGAGCTCCTTGCAGCAGATGGCTCTTGCACCCAGACTGTACCCAGAGGACAGGCTGCTTCACAGCACTTTAGAACCCAGGAAAGCAGCTTGAATTGTGGGAACATGAGTGTTAAAAGTGCATTAAACTGTTATAATTCAAATGTACATTTGACTGCATAAATATCCGGTGTTCGGGACATATTCATGTCAGTATGGACAGGAAACTGTCCATTTCGTCCACATTTAATTCATGACATATAGAAGAAGGTAAAAACAGCAGAGTCACTGCTGTTAGCAGGGTCTCAGACTCACAGGCACATATGCAAAGATCCAGGGTGATGCATATGGATGTTCTAACCCAGGAATAAGTATTTGAAAGCTGGGGAAAAGTGGTGTGAATAGAG